>JAHZMW010003417.1:0-18279 GCA_027743745.1 Alloscopus bannaensis | reverse complement strand
AGAAAAGTTCCAGGATGACCCAAAATCGGCTTATCTACTAGTATGCCAAGCCCCGTGTGGTAACTCCGGACATGGTGACAGGGCATTCCGCCTTGAGAAAAAGCACCTCTATAGTGATAAAATTATTGGTACATTTGTGTCATCACAATATGACTCACCAAAGGTTGCCGTTGAAACAGTTTACATCTTCTTCGAAAAATGCATTATTACCCAGTAAGACAGGTCCGTGGGCAGCGCACTTTTTTTGCCCGGGGAGAAAGGGTTTTGCATGGGGAGTGGGCATCTGGTTCAAATAGCGCATGAAATATTTGTGGGTATGCCCAAAAACGTACATTTTGCCCGCACCGGAATATGCCCAAATAATAAAACTGCGTATTTTTAATGGGCATTCACTGGATTGCCCCAACAATAGATAGCCCGTGAGGATAATTCCATATTTGCGACTGGGTAACATTATTATGGGGATCTTTGATGCTAACCCTGAATAATATCCTAAGGGTATTCACAGGGCATGCCCATGCGCGGCAGTTGAGCGGATCGAGTTTTGAGTGCATTTCTCAAAAAGTGCATTCAGTTCCACTGCGATAAATACTCTGCGATAAATCAAATACTTTAGCGAGTTTTACTTTTTTGTTTTTACTACATCAATCCTACAAAATGGAAAAGTAAAGTTGTGGCACCCTTGAGGAACTCAGGAGTTTAACAAAATTACTGAGAACTGTGGAACTAATTTTTCTAATCAGTAATTTATATACATCTACATTAGTAATGTACTCTGTGGTAGAGTTTGTTGAAGAAAAGGGGGTGTCATTAGTTCCTTCATCGTGGATTTTAACAAGCAACAAAGATTGTTACTGGCCTTCCGGACCTGCATCTTCACTAATCAAAGGAAATCATCCTCCAGGAAAAAACTGGAAAAGTGTGCCCGTAAAAATTTTAAAAAGTGGAATAGGTAAACACGAAATTTAAATAAGCGTAGCATTCAATGTGTTATTCACGATTTGAATAAAAAACCTAGTAAGATTTTTTTTGCGAATTTCAGCTAGCTACAACTTGGCCAGGAAAGCGGAACGTAAAGCTGAACAGAACTTGGACCTAGACACAACTGATGTCGAATCCCCACTTCCCCGTCTAAGAACTCGTGACAGACGCTGTGAAAAAAGTCACCTACTCAAGAAACAACAGCCGTCAACTTCGCCGGCGACATCCAGCTCTTCACATTCATCACCTTGGAATAGTGATGCCGATAATCAACTGGACAACAATCAGGTTGTGGCGGAAAAGGAGTTGCATGTTATCTTGGAAGGTATGTGCATGTATTTTCATTACTCCAATGATACCCATGCATCTACAGAGGCAATTTTCAAAATATTTACAAAACTGTTTAAAATTTAAGAGGAAAATCAGGCGTTGATCAGAGAAACTCAGAGAAACGAACAAGTGGACTATCTGAACTTCAGCGGAACAGATTTGTTAGAAAACCAGGTCGAAGGATTTCTTCCCACCCGTGAGGATTTTAAAAACATCATACAACGGCAAGAAGGTAAAGTTGATATGTTTTGGAATTTATCAAGGTGATTAAAAGGAAGAGTTAAGCAATTTGCATTAATTTATTTTAGCGCTGGAAAGAACAGTTTTGACAGCTGTTGCTGAAATAAAAACTGATCTAAAGGAACTACTTAGAAGAACATCATACATTAAAGTAGCGGAGGAAGGAAAAGCGGCTTCGCCCATACCGTTTAAATTTCCATTGCAGTCTCTGGGTCAATTGACTGAACTGGAAACTTGGCTGGAGGACGAAAACAATTTCAGTGATCTTGTAGGTTCTTGATGAACGAAATATGTTTTTTAACTTGCAATTTTGTACACTAAATTTTTATGTCAAGGTGAACCTTTGTGCACTCTACGGAGGAGGAGAGCTTGGAAAAATTGTGCGGGACATCCTAAAAAATATTTACTCCACTGAACTGTCTCGGAGCATTAACTACACTGGGCAAAACGGAAAACAGGCATTTTCTGGTTTAAGGTTTAAAGACATCGTCATAAGTAAGTTAAAAATTACTTAAACTTACAAGTATAAACATAAAAGCTAACTTTCTCCCCTTTCATGTGTTTATAGCCGCAACGAGAAAAAATTCGGGATTTGCCGTAACGTCTCAGGATCTAATTGAAAAAAAAATTAAGCTATTTTTTCAAAACTCTACTCGAGACTTGGACGGTGGAAGTTCATTACGAAAGAGGGCTGCAAAAAGAAAAGAATGTCATCGTACAGCACGACGCGACGCAAAGTACAAGCAGAGGTGTCAACATTAATGACAATTTTGCGAAGGACAACCAATGAAGAACCTGGCCCTCTTCCATCAGACAGCAGTAGCGATAGTGTAGCAATTAGTTGTATAAACGAAAGTTTTCGCAACGATGTTAATCAAGGTGCGGGATTAGAATTTCCATTAGTCAGAGAAACTCCGCTTTGCACTTCACTTGATGCAAATACGTACAACATTGCTGAGGATGACAGGAAAGAAAGGGATCTTAAACAAAGTTTGCAGGAATGGTACTTCAAAAATAGCATTTCACATTCTGCTTTAACCTCTTTACTAAAATTATTGGCACCCCACGTTTCTGAGAACATACCGAAGTGTTCAAAAACCCTTCTTCGTACACCTCGTAATATTTCCGTTACAAAAATGAATGAAGGAAAATATTATTTTTTTGGTATTCGCCGACATTTATTGAAGGTAGTTAGTTCTCAATTAGGTTTGAAATCTTTATCATTATCTCTAAATACAGATGGAATACCAATATGCAAAAGTAGTCAAATATCAATGTGGCCGATTTTGATGAAAGTTGATGAAATTGTAGAGGAGAAACCATTTTTATGCGCTTTGTATTGTGGTTCTTCAAAACCTGCGTGCTTGCATGCATTCCTCAAGCCTTTTATCGATGAGCTAAATGATGTTATAAGACATGGTGTTGATCTTCATGCTAAACATTTTGACGTGCGTATAAGCTGCGTAATAGCGGATGCGCCGGCGCGTAGTTTTCTGAAATGCATAAAAGGTCACAATGGCTATCACAGTTGCGAACGTTGTGAAGATGAAGGTGAATGGTTAAGAAGGGTAGTATATTCAACCGAAGGGAAAAGGCCCAGAACAGACTCAAATTTTTACATGAAGACTGACCCTGACCACCATCTCAGTACTTCTCTTCTTATAGAGTTGCGAATAGGAATGGTTTCTCAGTTTGTGCTTGACTATATGCACTTAGTCTGTCTTGGAGTAATGAAAAAGCTTTTATGCCTCTGGACATCGGGGCCACTAGGTACACGCTTACCTTCACGAGAAGTTTCTAAAATTTCTTTATATTTAAAGAGTTGTAGAAATCATTTTCCGTTTGAATTCCAACGAAAACCGAGAAGTTTATCGGACTTAAGTAGATTTAAAGCTACTGAGTTTAGACAATTTTTGCTTTACACTGGCCCAACTGCATTATTGGATGTTTTAGACAACAAAAAATACAGCCATTTTTTACTTTTGCATTGTGCAATGAGAATTTTACTCTCTGACAAAGCAAAAGATGTTCAGTACAACGCAACAGCAAAAAACTTGCTACAAGAATTTGTCAGCATAGGAGCAAAGATTTACGGAAATGAGTTTGTAGTGTATAACGTTCACAATTTATTACATCTTGCGGACGACGGGCTAAAATTTGGGAACTTGGAAAGGGTTAGTGCATTCCCTTTTGAAAATTATAACCAGAAACTTAAGCGGTATGTGAAAGCGCAAAGATTGTTTTTAGAACAAGTTGTGTGTAGAGTTTTAGAAGAGGAGGCGTGCTCAGTCGAAAGTTGTCATCAGGAAAAGTACAATAAGGTTTCACTGCAGAATAGTAAAGTTTTGCTCAATCGATTTAGTTTAAGTTTGAAAGAGGGTAATAATTGTTTTAGGGATAAGTTTGGGTGTTTATACTTACTCAAATCAGTTGACGAGGCCAAAAATATGCTTAAATGTTCAGTTTTACTGCGAAAAGATTTACGATTGTACCCCATTTCAAGCTCCGATATTGGTGCATTTAATGTTAAAGTGAAGAAGGGTTACGTATTTGTTAATCCAAACGATGTTGTTGACAAATGTGTAATTTTAAAATATCGTAAAGATAATGATAAGCGCATCTGCTTTCTGATGAATTTTTAAGTACTTTATAATAGTTCATAATGAAATTTACAAGAAATGAATAAAATCCTGTTTGTATCAAACCTTGTACTGACGTTACTTATTCAAAAATCGTAGTTTTGCATAAAATCTGGTGCCATATACCTACCGTTTTCCTTTAGAGTAACTTGATTTAATAGCTATTTTACTTCATGGGAACGTCCACTTAATATCCTGGGCAATGTAGATTTAAGGCTTTTGCATAGCAGATTAAATTCACGGGTAACGCATGGGAAATATACTAATATTTTGACATAGCCATATACATGCCCATAAGATTTTCATGAATTTTGTGGTACTGTAAAACGTGCGGGTGGAGTAATCATTCCCCAAAATAAACCCAGTACTATTGCCCTAACTTTAAATGTGCAACAAATCCACGGGCTGTCTTACTGGGTACATAATTTAACTAAGCACATGTGCCAAGTCAAACCAGTATGATTATTAATACAGCATACTTGTCCATTTTCCTACACGTGAAGAGAGTAGCTGTGCAAACTTAGAACAAAATCAGGTAATTTAGATTTGATGTAGATTTTGGACTTGCGTTGGCAAATGTCATTTTCACTTCCAGGGTTTAACGTTTGTAGTAAAAAAGGAGGCATAATAGCGAAACTGAAAAGTTTAAACGAGCATGTTTTGTTTACAAAAAGGCATTGCACTCCTGGAAGAAAATGAAAAGCATCTGAAGTAGTCGACACAAATGGGGAATCTTCATCTTATAGAAGAGCTTACGCTCACACTATCACTTCATTCTTTCGCTTTTATCGCTGTCCCTGAGACAGACGGATGACACTCATAAACTGTAAATCACAATAGTATATTGATAAAGAATGTAATAATCCCGCCGACGACGATTATGATGATGATGACTACAATGACCTCAGTGCGGCACTTGCGGTAGAGATGAGGACTTTCGTATACTTAACTGTCATCGTACCATCACTCTTCCCATCGGAACTTTCAGGAGCATTTTTTCCAGAGCATTTGTCTTTTTTACGACCTCCTAATATGACATACGTGTATTACGTAAAATGAAGAGATATTGTGACGGCGTGGATAATCTCAAAAGTAAAATGCAAAGCTTTCGTATAACTTAGCGTAGAAAGTTGAGTTTCAGACAGTGCGCTGACTTTGACAGAGTAGCACGTGCGTTTTTAAAAAGGGTATTTTGAGGTATGGAAGAGAGTGGCCCATCGCGGGTCCGAATGGCCCCGTGTCCAAGAGAGCCACAGACTTCAGCGACCCAGAATGGTGAAAGGAGTGACCATTTGGCAAGTTGGATGAAGCCACGCTTCAGCGTTCCAATCTCTGTGTCTGCGCCACAATTCAGCCCAGGAAATGACAGAGAACCGAATCAATTTGGCGACGATGACGAAACCCTCTCGTTTGAAAAAGTACTGCGATTGGTTGGAGGGTGTGGAAAGTGGCAACTGAGGGTAAAAGAATCACAGTGAATACCAACAATAAAATCCATCAAACAAAACAAATAATTTTTCATTTTATGTCTGTAACTTAGGTGTTCCTGTTGGCCTCGTTTTCAGGCTTTTGCACGGCGTAAGATATATTTTGAAAATATTTTTTACACATTTTTCTTTTTCTCTTGCACCTTCGCTCGCGTAGTAGACGTGAACGGCATATGAGTCTTGACAAAGACGTTTTAAAATTTAACTTCCTTTACAAAACCGGAAATCTCTGTTTTACACGACTTGCCAATCATGTACATTTAGTTAACAAGCACCACTTGTTAGTTGTCATTTTTATAAGATTCATACGTCACATACATGTCCTTAGCATGTGCTTAGTAGCTAAAAAGAACCGTACATGCGATACTTAAATGTAGCAACGTGCTCTTTTACAGCCTTCACAGTTTGTCGTATGGATTCATTGGAGCCACTCCAGATCACTGGTGCCGTCTGCCTGACACTCTGAGCAACCAAAGTGCGAAACAAATGAAGAGCATGCTAATACCCAAGTAAGTTACAAGAAATCCACAAAGATGCATACTAGGTTGATACGAGGGTTTCGCGTACACTTATCCAAACGATTTGGGATGTTTAATGATAGGGTAAATGGCGAGTTCACAAAGTGTTCCCAGTATCTCTTCAACAACAACGGCTCAGTCATTCATGTCGACAACACCACAATCTTAGCTTGTGACAAAGGATTTGAGTACGACACCTCGGAGTTTTCCAGCACGATTCCAATGCAGGTTTGCTGTCTTTGTTTCTTCAACTTGATTTGCAGCAGGCGCTGCCTCGTCATGCTATGCTCATAGTGGAATGTAATGAGAAAAGTCAAACTCAAATCAGACAAATGATGATTTTTTAAAAACTATCATGCAGTGGGACCTTGTATGCGATGACGCACCTTGGGCGTCCACAGTCCAGGTTGCTTACATGACTGGAATTTTGATTGGGTCCCCACTTCTCGGTTCGATTTCGGACCGTTTCGGAAGGAAAATGGCAATCCTAATTGCTACCTTAATTTTTATCATCACATCTCCACTGATTTCCCTCTCGCCGAGCTTCTACGTTGTTATCGTGTTGCGATTTATATTGGCAATGGGATCGCCTGGAGTTTATGCCACCTCCTATGTCCTTGGTACTTGAAAACAAGCACATCAACTTTCTTTTTTAACTCTTTTTTTGAAGTTCTCGTGTATTATCAATATTGCTTCAACGTTCTACGTTTTTAGTTGTTGAAATCTTTGGAGAGAAATGGCGAGGCTGGGCTGGGAACCTGTTTAATATTCCCTTCGCATGTGGCTACCTGTTTCTACCTTGCATTGCCTACTTCATTCGAGACTGGAGAACCCTCCAAGTTGCACTCTCCTTGCCTGCATTCATTCTACTGATCACTTGGCATCTGCTGCCAGAGAGTCCCCGGTGGCTTCTTCGACAGGGCAATGTAGAGGCAGCCGAGAAAATTTTCAGGGAGGCTGCAGCGCTCAATAGAAACGACCTTCCTCCAAATTTTACTGCCATGTTGACAATAATTTCCAACAAGGTTAGCGTTTTAGGCACTGTAATGCAATGTTTGAAAAAACAAAACTAAAAGAGTGGAATTATGAATAATAAGTTTTTCAAACATTATAACACCAGGATCGGCAATCAGAGGTTGAGGAGAGGACGGGGATAAGCCGACTGAATATTGCCTTGCAGACCCTTTTGAGTATTTTTAAATCTCCAGGAATTCGGTTTCGCTACGGCATTCTTTGCTTTTGCTGGGCAGCCATTGGTATGACGTATTACGGTCTTGCTCTCAACTCCGTCAACGTCTCTTCGAACAGATACTAGTAGGTCATGAATCTTCACCAACAGTATACTGAGGGCGTTCAGTAATAAAATGACTGCAACATGTCCGATATTATAATCTAACTAAAGTGGCATCTTTTTGTAGTTACACAATTGTTGGAGGCTTGCTGGAATTTCCTGCGTATGGAATGATGCCCTTTTTGATTAGTCTGTATGGAAGACGGAAGCCATTTTCCGGGTGTTTAGTATTTGGAGGACTCTCCTTGCTTAGTTCTCTTCTCTTTGAAACAGGTAATATGGCAATAAGTTGTCATGCAACGCTAAAACATCAAACCCAAACTTTCAATTGCGTATATAAAAAAGCTACACGTCATTAATTAAATACCTAAAACTTTTCCAAAGGTTCTGAACATGTCGCGTGGCTGACGTATGCCGGTAAGTTTGCAATCACTTGTGCCTTCTCCCTGGTTTACCTATATTCTGCAGAGTTGATGCCGACTGATGTCCGAACCTACGCCATCGGAATGGCTTCGATGATGGCAAGAATTGGGGCCATTGTTGCTCCTCTCATTGTTGACATTGTCGTACGTATATTGTCACAAATATGATTAATTGGATGTCAAAACAGATTTGGGACAAGTTTTAAAACAAATTGTGATGGTATAACTCTTTAGGGTAGTAAAAGCCGCACGCTACCTTCCATGATTTTTGGAAGTGTCGCGCTAGTTGTGGGAACTGCTGCCACCTACCTTCCGGAGACAAAGGGAAAGCATTTACCCGAGACAATTGAAGGGATTGAGACAACAAAGGTTCAGAAGGAAGACAACAATGAAAAAGCATTGCCTCTCAATGAGCTTCCTAGTTCTTCTTCTAATTGAACTCAACGACGAATGCTGAGCTCGTTGTTTCATGATGTCAGTTTTCATATGCAAAACTACGTATGGCGTACCGGTGTTTTTTGTTTAATTTTTTTTTCTGTTTTCTCCAGATGTAGGCCTTGTGTTGTACACGTGCGTTTCCTAGCATAAACATTAAATACGTAGATTATTAGCGTCTTGTTTATATCATGCATCAAATAAAAATGTACGAAGAATGTGTAGTTAGTAATGTTTATAACTATTTGTATTTTTCTGATAACCTTGGCACTTTGAATAAACAATACGACACAATACAAGTTACATGATTAATATGATTATACATGAAAAAGTAAGGGTTTTATAAAATGTTTGTTTTTAAAAGTAAGAAAATATCATAAGAACTGTTATTCTAAACAATAGAATGCATAACACAAGCAAGCAAATTTTATGCGCGTTCCGTAATTGAAATTATAAAACGTTTAATTTACTAAATGCATACATCAATAATTAAGTGGCATTGATGAACCATGACTTCCAAGTATTTTAGTATTGATCAACACTGGAACTTGTATGGAGAAAAATCAAAATATATTAATGCAATAACAGAACAATATGGCGATAGACAGCACAACTACCTATGTACATTGAAGCACTGAAGTGTAACTTGAAAATGCTGGAAATGTGCTAGCACTGACCGGAAACTGATTGTTGTCATCTGCACTGATTAGAGTGACAATATTCAAATGATCTGCAAACTTTAATTCATGCACCTATTGTTCGTATTAACTGACAACGTAACTTTATTAAGCAAATCGGAAGTTCGGTACGCGTGTCAAATATTTTTATTTGTCACAGGCACAATGAAACGATAGTCGATCACCATTGTGCACAAACCCAACGTTCGGTAACAGTTTCTAACACGTTACAAACCCCTCGACTTGCCATTCTATTGTTGACTGCTGACCACGCAAGTTGTCATATCAAAATACTTCCCGAGAATTTTGGGGAACGCTAAAAAAGAAAGTTGGAGAAAAAACTCGTTCTTTGGCGGAAGAAAAATGGCAGACGCAGCAAAGTCCTCACACTCTGGTAAAATTGAAGTGAGTGCTCCAACAGACGAAAATTGGATGGGGTTCCTCCATCGAGTGACCAGAAGGAGGCCATGTGTGATTCCGAAGGTTCCTCGTGAATTGTTGCTTGCTCGATTGAAGTCTCAGCCTAAGAGTGACTTTGACGAAGACAAAAAGAAGACAACAAAAGGAACAGTTCCAGATTTAATGTATTCGGATTCAAAAAGCGACCGTTGGGGTACGCCTACAGCTCCGTCAACCAGTGGTCCAGCGTTCTACAAGCAGACTGTCGCCATCGCATCTCAAAGTTGTTTTCGTCAACCTGATCAGCAAAGGGCACTCGTGAAGCAACGACAGTCAGAGAAAAGCAAAGATCGAAAGCGTAAGGAGAAAGCAGTCACGGCCGTTGTAGCAAAGAATCGGAAAGGAGAGATACAAAAAACCACTGCTAATCATGTTAACTCGCAGATGCCAGGCTCAGTGGCAACATCAATTTTCACCTCTTCCCAGCCAGTGGAGTACACATCCGAAGAGCTGCGTCATATCAGGGAAAGAATCAAGGGGCCGGCCCACAACGTGAGTAAAATGTCCGACAAAGAGTACAGAGAAAAAATGGACGTCGTTTCTAAGGTGCGAAGGGAAGAAGCTGCAGCCAGAGCTGAGAGAAGGAGGCGACGAAGATCTTCTGCCACCAGATTCTGAGAGAGAAGTCATCATATTGATTGATGTAATATAATGCTTGTTTAATACACAATTTTCGAAATAGTTTAATTAGAATTAATTTTTTAAACAGAATTAATTTAATACTCAACAATGCCTGATACTCCCGTTTATTTTTTTTATTTTTCATAGGATTTCCCCCAAGCGGAGGAGACTACTGAAGTAGATTTGCTTGATGGGTGGATTTTCATTGTTTCATCGGTGGATAACTCAGTTTCCCCTGGACACTCGCTGAAACTGAAGAAGCCAACCTAAGCCGTAATTGGTAAGGACACAAGCCGTAGGTGCGATTCATTGCAAATCTGCAGAAAAAATGTTTTGCAGACCTGTAGCTAACGCTTTTGTTATAAATGCTTTGTTCATGGAATGTAACAAAGGAAAAGTGGAAATGTAAAAGTAAAAGCAAATGGATTATAAAAAATATCTCACATATTATCTTCACGCATTATTATTATTTAAAACTGTCAACCGTTGTTCGGAAGCAAAGTCGTTGCATTATCATTGATGTATGCATCACTGCCTGTTTCACCATCGGTGGCTTGGGGTATCTCACCCATCTATCACGTAATCAATTTTTCTGCATCCCACTTCGGCATCATTTTCCACATAGGACTCATGGTCATTCGAATCTCATTGCTGAGCGTGATATTTTGTTAATACTGCCACAAGTATGACTTGCACAGTTTTGCACACCAAACTTTGAGAACGTGTGCATCCCAATCATCATGATCAGTACTACTCATTCCAGCAATGCGCAACGCATCATTCAATCGTGACTATAATTGAATCTTGTTCTTTCAACATCGTGTCTCATCATATATTCAAACTGCAATTTCCTCCCAGCAATAAAATCCGTCTCTTCGGTACATGCTCAAGTTACACATATTTTGCATGTAATTGTTCAGCATGAGAGAACAAATTAAATGTTTAGTTGACCACAAAAAAAAGAGGATTGACCTTTGATCACATTGCATGAAAACGTTATTTAATCACGAGCCCACAGCAAGCAAGCTTGTGAAGCTTTTGAGCAAATACTACGCAAAAATCCACAGTCGGAACGGATACCGTCATATACTATTATCAACGTCCACTTGATACTTCAATAATATTCTGCATAGAGCATTGTGAATGGATAAGGAAATACACACATTACCATTCTATTATTCTCGACTTATTACGAGTTTCTCATTTTGATTGAGATTTCGAGTTTAAAGTTGAGCAGAGGTTCAGAGAGTCATCCAAGATAAATACGCTTCCATAATATTGCAAATGAGTGACCATGGGAATTTTGAGGAGAGAACGCAACCAGTACAAACAGGCATCTCTCGTACGTAATACGAATACTCTATAGACAACAAGAGTAGTAAATGCATTTTTTGTGTGCTCGTAATAGTTCGTGTGTTTTGCGTGTGTCTCAAAGCAGAAGTAAAAGAATGAATCATAGGATTTTTTTCGCCTTTTTTAAAGGATCACAAGAAGAGAATAGAGGAAGCATAATACACATCCACATTTCGACGACGACGATGATCATACCATTTGCGTAGACCTCTCCTCTCTCAGCTGCAAAATATTGCAAAACAAACCAGCACGCACATCACTGATTGTCAGAGTGATTGTGAAGTCTTCGAGATTATTTGATGTGTTCGTGTGAATGTGATTGATAGAAGAAATAGTGGATCTTAGTCTTAATACTATTATTTTGTCAAGTTGCACTCGGAAGACTTGTGAGTTTGAGATTTTGAATTATGATTGATGGACACGGAGAGGGATGTGAGATTCACATTTTACGTCCGGTTTCAGTTTTCTTCTGACGACGACACGTTGTGCCGTAAGTTTGCGACTGTGATTTTCGACATCCGTTCGGTTTTGTTTGGAAAGAAGGTTACGCAACTGACAGTTGTCTGGTTGTATTTACAAGGCGTGCCAGAGCCGTTGAGTGGAGAATGAGCAGTGATTGATACGAGAGGAATTGACAGGTCACTCGTTTCGTGTGTCGACGGTGTCGCTTGTGGTTTTGTTGTTCTCTCGAGGTGGATCACTGTCCGTTGTAATTATATTGGATGGTTGTCTGTCAACTGTGGTCAGCATATCGGAGAAGTCAAACGGTGAGTGTGTTCATGACTATTGAGAAATTTGTCAAAATAGGAGTAGTCGTATTTAAAGGTTGTCGTCAGCTGATTTATTAGATTCAAGGGTTGAGGGTGGAGGGTGCGATGAATGAGGGAGCAGTGCCAGTGAGTAATTATCAAATTTTGATTTGTCTTTTTGTTATCCACAAAATTGGCTGGTTCAGTCACCATAAACATACTGGTCGTTTACTTCGGTCTTGAACGATATTCATGGTTTTTGTTTTCTCATTCGAATCGTCAGTGCTGGCAGGATTTGCGAGACATTTCTTTGATTTAGAAGTTGTTCACAGGACTGCTTGTGCTAGGTGATCGTGTGGGGATGATCATGAAGTAATGTTGAATTTATAGTAGTGCTAATTATACGTCAGTATTTATAATTATATTTAGCATTCACCATGCGACGTATACAGATTAGACCATGTAAGATTGCGCTCATCGTTTTACGTTCAATGTTATACGTATTAACTGATGTAGACAGACTTGTCCAGTTGTTAGTTACTCGCTCAACAGCGTCACCAGGTTTGCTTATCGAGGTCGTGCTCTCCGGCAATACATGGCACTCGCATTGACTTTTGCTCTAAGTTCTTGAGAGTTGTGTACATAGGTTCTTTTTACTATGACCACATTCTGTCTTCCTGGAGTTTAAATTCCACTCGTTCCTTCGGAATCTTGTGATGTGACTATTTATTTATTTTTGTTTCAGTTGCAGTAGGATTATGTGTTTTTGTTAAGGACTTGGGAAGAATTGACTACTTACTCAGATCGGAACACAGGATGTTTCTCTGTAAACAACGGTGCGTTACCTTGCACAGGCATAAGAGTCAGAGTAGGGGTGAAATTATGTATTTTGCAATACTTTTTTCCTGCATCGCGTAAAAATAGTGTAAATGGTGTGAATGGATGGGACGTGCTTGAATTACAAGAATCATAGGTCAAGCTCACAATCAGCGATCACCAAATGTGATTTTGATTACGAGCGAATCGCATCTCATCAAGCTCAATTTGTGCTGCACAGTGTAGCTCTCGTCTGTAAGATCATTTGTAGTATGTCAAGGTGGATGTGGGAAGCGAGATATTGCTGGAATATTTGCAATTAATTGTGGTCCATGATCTTCGCTGAGATTGGTTTCTGGCTTCCTAGTTCTACGACTATTGAACTATTTTCTTTAGCAGAAAAGCTATCGTTGCACTGATGACTCTTGAATCTTGAATTTTGTCGCTCTTCTAGTCATCGACATCCTTGTGCGTGTTTTTTTGTTAAATTACTCGGAAAGTAAGAATTGGTTGATAGTTGCGATGTTGACACAAATGCATCAGTCACCAGTATTTAGAATCCGGAACAAATAGTGAATGAGTCAAAGTCAACAATTGTAGAGGTGGAGAGTGGCGACAGGGTTGTTGGTAGAACGAAATCTTTTCTTACTGGTTTTATGTTTGCAGGACACTGT
Organism: Alloscopus bannaensis; assembly: GCA_027743745.1. NCBI lineage: Eukaryota > Metazoa > Arthropoda > Collembola > Entomobryomorpha > Entomobryidae > Alloscopus > Alloscopus bannaensis. The sequence goes on along the minus strand of JAHZMW010003417.1, from coordinate 4,587 downwards.
TGCCTCGTTTGTAACAGTGGATTTTGCGACCATTCTCGTGCCAAGTGAGAGGAGGTGGGGTTACACCACCCAGTGAAGTGATGACGGATTCCTCTATGGATCAAGGAGAAACTGGTTCAAGTGGAATTGAGTCAGCCGACAGCAACGGAAACAATATTAGGCCAGAGACATCAGTCACGGTAGAGGTGGAAACTCATCCTGTGCCAAGAGCTGTACAACAATCTACGAGTGGAAATTCAGGTGCTCCAGGAGAACAAGCCAGACCAACCTGCGACGCCAGGGAGTCTCAACACCAAGTATCATTGCACGCCACCAATATCACATCAGAAGTACGATCGGAACCGGGCACATCAACAGTAGCGGGAAGTGAAAGTGTTGACGTAGTCACATCCGTAGCAGGTGGTGACAATTCGGCTACACCATCAGCTGGTGGTGGTGCTGGGGACAGACGACAAAGCAGTTCTGAGCAAGGGACCTCGACGGAAATGAGTAACAACTCAAGACCCAACTCTTCGTCCCGACGTCAAAGAAACGGACTGTTCGGTATTAACCTTGATCTCAACTTTGACCCTCCCAGTTGGCTAGTTCCCTCCAATGTGGCTGGGCGGAGCATTTCCTCCTTATCTATGCTGCCTGACTGGGCACGACCACCTGTAAATATTCCCATCCCAAACCGCGAGACTCTTCGCTCAGTACTTTCCGAGAATCGGCAGAGTAGCCAAGCCATGCACTATCATCACCCTTCTGGCACTGTGGGAGCAAGTGGAGGAGGGACCAGTGAAAATGTTCCAACACCTAGCAGATTGATTGGTCACACTTCCGTCCCTTTGTCGACGACCCCGTCGGGAAATTGGAGCTCAACCTCATTTGCTTCGAGTGGCAACACTAGTAGTTCCACTCCCAACATTCAGCATCATCATCATCACCATCATCATCATTCTGCTCCAAGAACCAGACATACTGTATCCTCCATGCGATCCGTTGACGAAGATTTGGATGCAGGTTGGAACACAACTTCGTTACTTGTGACTGCAGTTTGTCTTTACTCGCCGTACATTATTCACCCATTGACTAACATTGATTATCCCTGAATTTGCAGACTACAATCCAGTGTCAACAATCGACCTCGGGCGAGATGGCAGAGACCCTTCACATTCCTACGTCATCGATATGGACTCGCAAATGGGTGGATGGTCAGAGGATGATGCTCCGACATTGCGTGGAACAGGTACCAACGCCAGTGGTGGAGGGGGAGATGACAATGGGTCGCCTCCAGACAATGGTGGTGGTACGAGACGCAATAATTCCGATGTCAGCTTACCTCAACCTGATGAGAACACACCTTCCATGGCAGACGCGACTGCGACAGCGAACGAGAGGACTCGAGCTGCGGAGATTCTGAGGGACGCGCCAGAAACCAGGGCTTTCATTAACGAGATCAGTCGCTACACTACCATTCGACCTTTCATTGTCATCAACGTCCTCAAGGTATATTTTAGCGACGCATTGAAGCCGAAGATATGTTAGTTTCCATTCATTATTAGCACTTTTTAGGGATTTGTACGCGTTGCTGATCTGAGATTTTTATGCGATTTTAGGGTATTTTTGATCACGGAACGAATATCCTTGCCTTTCTTGCTCTTGTCGTAACCTTCAGTCATGCGAATTCAATGGTTAAAAAGGAAGTGTCAAAACAGCGGAAGCGGAATTTAATTTATCTTTCCATGATTGTGATAAACCTCGCAGCCTGCGTTGCATTCATTTACTACATTTTTAACGACATGGAACTTTATTATGCGTGAGTTGCACATATAGTTTTTATAGAATAAGTTGATAAAAAATAGCAAACGTTTCTGCCAGGAGTATGGTTCGGCAAAACGTCAATGTCATGACAAATTGACTAGTTGACAAGTCAATTTGTCGTGACATTTATGCAAAATGCCATAACATGACAAATTGACAAATGACATGAAATGACAAATGCCGAACCCTAGCCAGGTACCCTCAGGAGGTTGAGTGAGGATTTGTTTTGTTTTCAGTCTCATATTCCTGCCAACGGGAACGTCATTGATTAGCTTTTGGTCACTGATGTGGACAGTAGGCGTGACAGACTATGTTGCCAAATTCGCTACCGTATTAGTCAAGATCTGTATTATTGCTTTGCCAGGATGTGTTATTCCATTCCAGAAGAGGGTATGTGTTTTATTTTTAACATTTATGGTTTTGTCATACATTGACAAAATCTCTGGCCATGTGCGAAATGTTAACTAACTAAATTGTGTTTTCGTATTATTTGCAGGGAAAGTACTACTTATTCATAGAGCACACATCTCAGCTCTACCGAAGCTTTTTACCAATGTATCCGTGGATAGTTTACCTCAGCACTGCCTACGAGGGAACCGCTCGCATGTTTGGCCTCTTCCTCGCTGGTCTCTACATCTTTTTCAAGATTTCAGACTCAGTCGGACGCTTTAAGGACTGGCTAAAGGCGCTCGAGAAGCTGCTCTCCAATGTGGTAATTTTTTTGACTGAATGACTTGTTTCTGGAATACGTATTACGTTGATGTAATTTTGATAAAAGAATATAATCCTTTTAGCACTACGGTACCAGTCCCACCGCCAAACAACTGGACAGCGCAGGAGCCATTTGTCCCATTTGCCATGACAATTTTGCCAGCCCAACTCGTCTAAGTTGTGGTCACATTTTCTGCGAGGAGTGTGTCGCCACTTGGTTTGACAGAGAGAGGACGTGCCCAATGTGTCGTGCGAAGGTAGTTGATGATCCAACGTACCGTGATGGCTCTACCTCCCAATATGTCCAGCTCTTTTAGTTGTCATATCCAGATATCTTCAAGCCTTCCAAATTTTCGTGAAATACCATTATTTTACGCGATCGCCATTGAGTTGTACACTGAAGTTATACATATATACGTTCCAAATTATTTGTGAGTAATCTTTAATGGCCTACATTGACTGAACGGGCGATGAATTGAGTACCTTGATCACGAATAAACAAAATGAAATGCATACTAATAGAATAATATGATTCTGTGCACAATCATACCTCTAATCCGATGAGGTTTTACAAGTAACTATATAATATGTATAGGCTCATGCTGTACGCCTATAAATGTAAATACCACGCGATGATGTACATAGTTGTGTGTATAATGAGATCCGTATTTTAAAAACGTGAAATATTACAGTTTATTCTTGTCATTAATAGTAGTTCAGTTTATTTTAGTGTACAGTTCCAATGTTTTAGCCTAAAACTTTTAGGTGTGAATCAATCTTGATAGATTATACTAAAACCTATGAACTCAACATTGCGCATGTTACGATGCTTGTCATATGGAAATGGTAACGAGTTATGTCTCTCCAACATGTTGAAGTTGAATACCTGTTACATTATTGTCTTCTACTGCTTTTAGCCCTGTACGCTGTATTTCCAGGAACATGTCTATAAGACGTGTCCCCAACTATAGTCGTGTGACTGTAACTAACTACCAAAATCAATATAATTTATTTTACAGCCAGTATGATATTGTACTGAATAATCATAATATTAATAAGTGATTTATTTTCTTTTTAAACATATATCATCCTTATTATTTAATAATGGTGCACGCACATGTTAGCTAGGTACATTTTTCTCGGGCCAGAGCATAGTAATTGATACTTTACCATTTTTAATTACACCTATGTACCTAGTTTCAGCTAAATTGACCAAAGTTGACCTCAGACGTATATTAACGTTTTATATATATAGATATGAAAAAGCATTTAATCAACTATTTGTTTATAATCCCAGCTCCGCCGATCACCACCCCATCACTCCTTTGAACGTTTCAGTTTTTTTTGGCTGCTTGACATTCACTTACGCAGCCAAAAATCTAAACACTTATTTGGCGGCCCAGTTTCATAATTGCCCATATCCGTTACAAAAATTCCAAACCACTGTATTCCTCATCATTGCTCACCTACAAATATACACACAAAAATATGCGTGCTTACAATTTCGCCGTAATGTCATTGTCCAATGCAATGAGAAAATATGAAACCAAGCCCAACCAAAAAGCATGCCTGGATTAAAAACATGAAATCTTTATATCTCTATTATTTGCTCACTTTCAGAACTTTATTTATTTGTTGACAGTTAAAAAGTTATGGTTTCATATGTTTACAAAGAGATTAATAAAAACGCTTATGACAATGTTACTAGCGTGTGTTATCTCAAGATGCGGACTGAACAGTCACAATTGGACTAGAAAAAAAAGAAGGCGCTTTTTAAACCAGAGCTATTAGCATTATTCTTAAAGTTGACACATGAAATTGATGAGACAAAGTTCACAGAAGGAAAGGATCACAGAAGAAAAGTTGTGTGTACTTGTTCTTGTAGAGTTCCTCCTCCTCAAGCAAGTAGCCAAGAGATGAAACTGCAGGAGGCAGCTCAACATCATACTTCGGACGTGGAACATCACTCTTGATCAAAGGTTGCCGATAAATGTAGCCTGTACGGTAACCCTGTAAAATAATGAGTTTTATTTGCAAAGTTAAAGTGTCACCCGGTGCAAGTTACACAAGAAG
>JAHZMW010003416.1:0-10800 GCA_027743745.1 Alloscopus bannaensis | reverse complement strand
AAAAATTATTGTGGGTGAATAAAAAATGGATGAATGAGAAATGGGTCAAAGGGTACATGGGGATAAAAAAATGGGTGACGGTTCCGCACACGCCTTCATCGCGTCCACTTAAAAAAACATTTCATGGTATTCTTTGTCATTTGTATTGAGCTATTCATTATATTGTAATTATATGCAACACTTCGTACATTTATAACTTTCTTTGAATAAATGTATGACCAGTAGAGCCTTGAGCGAAACACAAACAGGAAGATGGGCACTCTTTGTCATTTCAGATATGCTACCGAGGCGTTCTTTCATGAGAAGACCGATAACGCTATACTGTTTGAGTACATCGGTCATGAAGACCAATTTGGAGTACTTTTACCACCTGAGCATGCATCAAGACCCAAACATACCACACCGAAACCGGAGAGTAAGATATCCGATTATGGTTAAGTCTGTCTTATTTGAGTATATCTCATTTGTGTATCTCATAAGTAACACATTTGTGTTCCCCACATAATATACTGCTGGATACGATACTATACTATGGATTCACACTCAAACTGTAAAGCAAAATACAAATATAAATTGTAATCAACTTCCTTGCAGATGTGACTAAACCTACGGCAAAAATATTTAGCTCAAATCTTGTGAAACTCTCGTTGAACAAAACAAGGAAAAGGCAGAAGATTAATCCCATAGGAAGAGCAATGTTGGGCATACCAAGATCTCAAAGAGAACATCAAAAGGTAAGTATTTACCAAACGCTAAGCCGAATGCAATGATTTTTGTCGTAACATTACGTTATATATAGAACATCTTTAAATGAGAGTTTGAGTTAGTACTCGTTGCATAAGAAAAAAATCATTCGATCGAGACAGTTTATTGAGTAAAATAATTTAATTTATAAACGGCTAGCATCAGGAATTATTAAGACCAACATCATCAGTGCAAAGTGCAAACACGGTACAATCGAGAATCTCAGAGACCACTCCACTAACTAAACCGGCGTCTGCGCTAGCAAATGTATTAGAACCAACATCACCTAACATCCAATCACCCTCGTCAATGCCATCCAGCACGTCCACGTCTACACAACCGGTAGCTTCATCCCAAGTACCAATTATGTCTACATCAATAGCAACCAATGCATTACAGTCGGTGCCATCAACTGAAAGGGTATCTGTGCTACCGACAGTGAAATCAACGCCTTCCACAGTGTCAGTGGCTGCACCACCATCCCGGGGGCCGCCAAGTCCATCGCCAACACCTACGCACTTACCAACAGCATCCACAGCCGTACCGCCCTTAACACATACAGTAAAATCGATAATTCTGAATTCACCGCCGCCGTCTGTATCGGAATTAATACCACCAAAACCATCAAGCACTTTGTCACCCGAGCCAAGTTTTACGATGTCACCCCCGTCAATAAGAACGTCGGACACCCTTTCTACCTTGTCAACAATCACTGTGGCAAGTTCATCGACGGCAAATTCATTCGACCGACCTCTTAAATCAAACCCAATAAACTCATCCACTTCCTCTACAAGTGAATCGACTAAACCAACATTTACATCGACTTCATTGCCCAGCAGTTTATCCTTGCTGACTGTGAAAACCCATTTGACATCCACTCGTTCCCCTAGCAATACATCGACTGCTGAGTCAACAAATCAACCAAATACATCACAACCTGCTACGGAGATTATACCAGTATTACTTAGCTCCTCCGTCACAACCACTCAATCTCAATTATCATCAACATCAAAGCGTCTCTCTACATCACAAACCACCAAAATACCAACCCAAGCGTCAACTGATCCGTTTATTAGAACTACAGAGTCACATCTCTCCTTAACATCTAAGCACACCCTGAAATCAAAAACCATCGTCGAGTTGTCTTCAGCGTACACCAGTTCCACCGGTACAATTAATGAACTTTCGTTATCATCCACATCAAATCCCTTATCAAAATCAAAAACCAGCATAGTGTCAACATCTGCAACAAAACACACTTCGACATCGCAAGCCATCACCGTGTCAACTCTTGAGTCAACCAGTTTCTCCAGCACAACAGACTCCACACTTTTATCATCATCTAAGCGGCCTATGAAATTCAAAACTGCAGTAGAGTCGACACCGGTGTACACCAGTTTTTCCGGTACAACTAGTGAACCCGCATTATCATCAACATCTAAACGTCCTACATCAAAAAACACCGATGTGTCAGCCTTCTTGTTAATTCCAGCTTCAGCCAACTTTACTATCACGACAACCGAGCCACATCTGTCATCAACATCTAAGCCACCGCCGAAATCAAAAATCACCGTCGTGTCTAGCAGTTCAAGCCCTGAACCTTCATTATCAGCATCATCACAACGTCTTCCTAAATCAAAAAACGCGATATTATCAACGCCCGCGTCAACCAACTCCGCTATCACAACCACAGAACCACACGTTTCTTCTTCAACATCCAAACGCCCTCCCAAATTAAAAGCGACCGTGGAGTCGACTCCCAGTACATTCGTTACAACCACTGAATCTTCAACACCAAAGCGACCCTTTAAACTAGAAACTACCAATGTATCTAACCCAGCGTCAACTAACTCCACAACAACACCAGAATCACTTTTAACATTTTCACCACTACTATCAACCACAAAAGGTCATCTTAAATCTAAAACCACCATTGTGTCAACCTCTGTGTCAGCCAACTCTTTCACCACAACTCCAAAATCGCATCTATCGTCAACATCTAAACGTCCTCCTAAATCGAAAACCGCTTTGAACTCAATTTTAATTTCCACGAGTACACCCGGTGAACATTCATTATTCTCAACAAAACTTTCTCTTAAATCTCTTAAATCAAAACCCACCATGGCGTCCACACCTGTTTCAGCCAACGTCTCGATATCAACAGCCGAGCCAGATCTGTTGTCAACATCTATTCGTCCTCTTAAATCGAAAACGACCATTGACTCTTCTTTAGTGTCCACCGGATCCACTAGTGAACTTTCTTTATCATCTACAACAACACGTCCTCCAAAATCAAAAACCCACATCATGTCAACCAACTCCTCCATCACAAATCCAGAATCGCATGTATCATCAACATCTAAACGCCCTCTTCAATCAAAACCCACCGTATTGACTTTAGTTTCAACAAGTACACCCAGTGAACTTTCATTATCATTGACAAATCGTCCTCCTAAGTCAATAACCACCATGAGGTCGGCTTCAGTTTCTACTAGTACACCCAGTGAACTTTCATTATCATTGACAAATCGTCCTCCTAAATCAATTACCACCATGGAGTCGGCTTCAGTTTCTACTAGTACACCCAGTGAACTTTCATTATCATTGACAAATCGTCCTCCTAAATCAAAAACCACCTTGGCGTCTAGACCTGCTTCAACAAACGCCTCGATATCAACAGCCGAGCCAGATTTGTTATCAACTAGCCCTATTCGCCCTACTAAATTGAAAACGACCATTGAGTCTACTTCACTTTCCACCGGTACCACCAGCGAACTTTCATTATCATCAACATCTAATCGCCCTCCTAAATCGAAAACCGCAATTGAGTCGGCTTCAGTTTTTATCAATACACCCAATGAACTTTCATTATCATCAACCTCTAATCGTCCTCCTAAATCAAAAACCGCCATTGAGTCGGCTTCAGTTTCCATCAGTACACCCAGTGAACTTTCATTATCGTCAACAAAGCGTCCTCCTAAATCAAAAACCACAATTTCGTCCACGCCTGCTTCAACCAACTCCTCCATCACAACTCCAGAATCACATGTATCATCTACATCTAATCGTTCTCCTCAATCGAAAACCACCATGGAGTCGGCTTCAGTTTCCACAAGTACACCCAGTGAACTTTCATTATCATCAACAAAGCGTCCTCCTAAATCAAAAACCACAATAGCATCCACACCTGCTTCAGCCAACGTTTCTATATCAACCGGGGAACCGGATCTGTTATCAACATCTATTCGACCTCCTAAATCGACAACGACCATGGAGTCTACTTCACTTTCCACCAGTACCACCAGTGAACTTTCATTATCATCAACATCTATTCGTCCTCCTAAATCAAAAACCGCCATGGAGTCGGCTTCAGTTTCCACAAGTATACCCAGTGAACTTTCGTTATCTTCGACAAAATCGTTATCTCCTACACCAATAACCACCATCGTGTCAACGCCGGCGTCAACCAACTTCTCCGCCACAACAACCGAGCTGCATCTCTCATCAACACCTAAGCGCTCTCCTAAATCAAAAACAACTATGGAGCCTGTATCAGTGGCCGCCAATTCCTTCACGTCCACATCGAGACGCCCGCCTAAACGATTACCGACTACCACTACAGATCAATCGTTTACATATACAACCAAACGTTCTCCAAAATCAGTATCTGCAAACATTTCCAATTCCTCGATTATTGGTAAACCTACGGTAACACCATTAAAAGGACTAACACCTGCAACAAAAAAACTGGCAAATAAATTCCCATCGGAGGTGCCAAAGGCAAATGTTTTGTCTTCAACCTCGACGCAACAACCTTCTGAATGGGACGACCTCGTGGACTTCGTACTGTCGTCGATGAATGAAACTACAACAGCTAAACCTACTAGGCCCAAATCGAAAGTCTCACGGTCTCCTGAAGTCACGTCGACACTTTCGGAGCTTGAAGAACTAATCAGATCCGTAATGGCAACTCAGGAATCTGTAATAAATTCCACAACCCCTTCAACAAAACTGGTGACTACGAACATCAGTCTAGCTTTTGTCGCAGATTGCTTCTTGTACAGAAAGATTATGTGTTGCTTTTGTTTTAGGTAAAACCTGAAAGTGGGAGGAGAAAGCGAGAAATAGTGGAGCTTCCATTAGATTACATTTCCGATGTTTTGCTGAGGGAAAACAATGACGATGTTTTTGATTCAATGGGTTTTCGGTTCGGAATTTCGACCTCGGATATTTTTAATGGTGATAGGTACTATAATTGATAACATGATTTTTTTTAAAAACTAAAGCATTTTTTACCTGCTTGCATACATGTTTGCTGGGAAATGCAAATGAAAACAACAGAAAATCATAATCTTGCCCGCTTTACGTATCTGATGTCTTGCATTCATTCATTAATCATTAGTGGTTCGAGTTTCATATGCAACACCTGCGTATGGGTGCAACCCAATTTTGCGGATAAATTTGGTTTCGAAGCCGGTCGCCTTGTGGGTGTTGCTGAAGTCATCGACATTCTTAGTTCACTAGATTGGCTCTATCGGGCAATGGATTTCAACAATGATGGAATTGCAGAAAATGTTGGTCTCAAAATCAAATTCATTGACGTCAGCGACGAAATAGAAGTGAAAATGGACGCTGCAAATTTGGAAGCGTTGAAGAAAGACACGACAGCCTACAATGCTAAAAATGAACAGCATGATAGTAAACGAAGGAAACGGAGCCCTACCAAGTCTGACAATGATGATGACTTTGATTATTACAAACTGCTCTTTGGAGATCCCGAATACATAACAGAAGTCCACCCCGTGGAAACTCAGCAACTTACAGAGGTACAGAACTCCACAGATAATTCCGTGGAACGGGACTATCTGGACGGGTCTGAATTTACTGATGATGAAGGCACAGAAGGCTCCTTTGATAAGGTGCGGGCCATCTATACACTGAACGCCAAAGATGTTTACCGTTCCATTTTGTCACAGATACAAAGTCTGCCGAAATTCAGGGGATGTTGTACCACAATCGGATTTGTGTATCACAATCTCGCCCCTTCTTTGTCTGTCGCTACACACCGTAATAAAAATTATTTATAATTAATGTTTCACAATATGATTATCACAATATTTTTCAAGATAATGCTGTTAATGAGAGCATACAATATTCAGGTGGAATCTGTAGCAATGAAAACCTCATGCTCGTCAGCGGCTTACTTCATATGCACAAAGTGGGGCAATATGATATTCTCCGTGGTCTGATGCACTCCTTCGGGCATTTGATAGGGGCGTCCCATGACCAAACGATGAAAGTCAAATGTCAAGATAACAAAGCCTCAAGGTTCCTCAATCCGTTCGTAATGCATCCAGTGCAACAACTGAATGTTGGACTCCGCACAAATTCCTTCAGAATGTCACCCTGTGCAAAGGCAGAAGTTGCAACATTTTTAAGTTCCAACAATCCAGAATGTTTGCAGAGACAACCAGTGAACTATTGTGGAAATGGTACTGATTAAAAATCCAAGTTTCTCACAGTACCTTGTATTTTTGTTAATTGCTTTGTTAAATTTCAAGGAATGCTTGATCCTGGCGAAGATTGCGATTGTGGATCATTATGGCAATGTCACGAGGAGCAAAATTGTTGTGGGGAACGTGACACAATCTTTGGATGCAAAATCATTGGTCATGCTCACACATGCCCGAGACCACAAGTTTGGAGATGAAACATCGTGTTCTCATTCCAGTGATAGTCCATCACTATATTGCTAAATACGGTTCGAGTTGACGAGCTAATAATTATTTATTGTTAAGATTGTACTTCATTAAGCACCTTTAATTTGCTGAGAAAGTACATTATTAAACTCAATATACTATTTTTATATGTGTATGAAGTAACTATTACACATTCGAAGTCACACGATCTGTCGAATACAATTTAGTAGGATAGCATGCAATGAAATAAAACCCGTGAAAACGACGACCGTTTTGATTAATGTTCAGCACTTAGAAATGAAGCAGTTTGTAACTCCTTACTTGTGACACCAAGTTGGCTTAGGATCTCTCAAACTGATGTAATGCGCAGACATGTAACCTTGTGGCGTCCTCAACCAGCCTGTGTGCCCATGGACATTATCTCCTTCCACTCGCTCGCTGAATGTGAATGTTTGACCGAAATTTAAAATGGCAACCACACGAGACGCACTGGTTGGATGATGCCTAACCCTCAAACCAATTGTGGCCGTTACGGTCCCAATGCAGGGAGGCTCTGCGCCATCAATCTCTGCAAACAGCTCGCTCCAAGGGAATGGTCCGGGGCATTTTGCTCGGGACTGAGGTGCGATGGAAAAATGACCTGTGATCCCGCCGTTGGAATCAGCCCACGTTGGAGTAATCCCGGGATTCCTGGCGATTATATTTTGGATTAATCTGAAAGATGCTGTCTTTTGAGCGTCTGTAAGATGGTTGGAGTTATCCGTAGATGATTTGACGTGCTCAATGGAAATTGCCATTCGATTTGGGTCCGATGTCCACCCTAATAAAGTTTTAAACTGAAAATCTTTTCCAAATTTAGCACAAATTTGTTTAGAAAACACTTTACATTTATCTGCTCCAGGTTCAATCCGTCCGGTGGCCCATGCCGTGTCACCTTCGCGAACACATTGGACCACAATGCCCTTCTGGTCAACGACGTAGTGAGAGCTGGCCCTTACCCATTTTCTTTGATACCACATCCCGATATTTTTGGCGGAGGATCCTCCAGCAGTGCCTTTTGGGTGATAGTATTTATAATTTAAGAACGCCTAAGTGACGGATATCGAATGGAGGTTATCAGCGTACCATGAATGATAATGTATCTGAGGGCTCTTCCAGCTCTTCCAGTGTTGTAATGAGGACTTGGAATCCACAAAGCACCAGGTTCGTCGTGGCTGCTGTTTAAGATTATAACAAAAAATGAGGTTTTCTAATTAAACTTTGAATAATTTTATGATTTTGAATGCGGTTACAGTAACATTCAAAATCAATTGATCGCGCAATGCCGATTTACATTTTGGTTATATAAAATACCAGAGCACAAGTTGAGACCCCACAAATAATAGGGCAAAAGACGTCAGAGAATATATAGACATTTTTGTTCACCACAAAAAATACAATGAGGTTCGAATGAAGATGTTAGAGTTGAATTGACTGTGTCCCTAATTTAGATGGTGTGTTGTATTGCCAATTCCTCTTTTACATTACTGACCTGCGTGTGTTGAAGCCAATTAAAATGTTCTGTGGAAATCGTCGTTTCGGTAGTCATCACAAGCTGCAAGTGTCTGAAATGAAATGTAAAATGATCTGAATTAAAATCGCGTAGATTGTAGAGTTTATCTCTGCATAAAATCCGCAAGTCGTTTCATATGCAATTCCTTCTGCGTAGAACAAAAAAGTCCTTGTCACTTTACACCACTTTATGTCAATGACCGTTCATTGTCTTTCGCTTTCCTGCATTTATACTTGTCATGAATTGAGTGCTATAAAACTTTCGCAAATTGTTCTGTTCATGTTTGCTGGACCAGTCTAAAAGGCATTCTGGATAGCAAAGATCAAAACTGAGGCTAATTACCGTAAAATCTTCAATGGACGTAGCAGTCTCTTTATCATTTTCGATGTGCCGTTTGAAGGTTCTGCAAATATAACAAGACAACCCTCTTGACATAAAAGTTTTTTGTAGTATGCATTTGTTTTTACGTATTTCCATCGAGAAATATAAGTTCTGTAGAATCAATGTGTGCAGAAATAACGGCAAAATGTCATGCAGCTATTTATGGCAACTGTTATAATTAAGAACTGTTAAGAATGTCCAAAAAATACGGTAATTACGGAGCCTTCACCTGTAAACTGACTTGTATGCATTGACACTTCCTATTCTGACTAGCTCTTAGTTTTCATCGAAATTTTCCACATATGAAATGTCATACATAGCAACATAATGCACGAAATCGATGTATCCATCCATGTATTTTATTATGCTGGTTTTTGCTGTGTATATTTTTTATCACGGCTCACAAACAAGTAACACTGTTCATGTTGATTAGTGGAATTGTACAAGCGACGGGTTGTATCCATCATCAAAACAATTTTCCTTCTTCACATGAAACACAAACGTTAGTAGTCCTCTGCGAAAAACAAATCAATCTAAAGTAATAAAAAGTGGAACTTGAGCGAGAAATATTATACTGCAGTCTGCCATCCCACTTAATATGGGTGAATGAGGACTTTAAATGCAGCGTCACTTGCAGATTTTTGACTGATTAGAATGGCAAGCATTTAGTGTTTAGATGGAAAACAGCTTTATAGTCTACAAGTGCTTATTTCTGGAAATAACACACACACTTGCGGTCATATACGACGAAATGACAAATACTCGTAACTAAAGGTGCATATAATGATGACCAAATGAAACTTACTCTTAAAATTAGTTTTGTAAAATATCGCCCAAAATAATCTCGACTCTGAGGTGTCGTCCAAATGTTTGTTTTAATGAACAATCTTTCGTGACTAAATATATCATGCATTCATGCTTTAGTTGACAGTGGATACATACTTTAATTTATTTGTAGCACCAAGACGGCTTAGGTTCCTTCAAGTTGATATAATACGCTGTGACATAACCTTGAGAAATCCTGAACCAACCCGAATTCCCATTAATATTCTCCCCATTCACACGTTCCGATATTGTTACCGTTTGCCCATACGTCAAAGACGCAACTCTGCCGGAGCTCGTATTGGGTTGCGATCTCACATACAGTCCATCGCTGGCAGACACCGTTCCAACGCAAGAACTCGCTCCACCACCACCTCCACCAATAGCTGCAAACATTTCGTCCCAGGGGAAAGGCCCAGGGCATCTGGCTCGTGATTGGGGAGCAATGGAATAGTGTCCTGTGATACCTCCGTTGGAATCCGCTCTAGCACGTCGGATGTGAGGGTTACGCTTGATAATGTTATTAATGAGACGGAAAGAAGCTTGTTTCTGGGCTTGCGTTAATTGATTAGAGTTGTCAGAGGAGGACTTGACGTGTTCGATTGAAATGGTGATTGGGTTTGGATTGCTGGTCCACCCTGACATAGGAAGTCATCATTCAATATATTTAACACAACGGTTTCGTGTGTTTTTATCTGTTTGATTAGATATTAATACAATACATGGATCTCTTCCAGATTCCATAACCCCATTGGCCCAAGCCGTGTCCTTTTCCCGAACGCATTGTACCACCACCCCTTGCTGATCAACGACGTAATGGGCACTCACTTGTGAATTGGGATTTTGAAACCAGGATGCAACACCGGTTGCAGAAGAGCCTCCAGCAGTGCCTAAACGTAAACTTTGCAGGCTATATCTTTGAATTGTTGTTTTAAGAAGAACGGAATACTACGTACCGTGAATGATAATGTACTTCGCGTAACCTGGCGAAGTTCGTCCTGCGGTATAATGTGGACTCGCCATCCACTTTGCCCCAGGTTCATCCTGACTGTGTCAATCAATATTGTTTAGAAAGTTAAATATTTGTAAACTATATAGCTTCAACACATGATTAATAAGAAATTTTTACTGCGAACCGTAACTCGAGGGATAATTGTATTTGAAAAATTACCTTGAAACTAGTTGACAACCAAGAAGCAGAATGGACCAGGCAAAATATATGCCCATCATTCTTGTATTTTGACAATATATATCGTGATATATTTCAAAGTGTCACATATGCGTATTACTGGGCTGCTCTGGAATGTGTCAAACAATAGTGCAACATTGACCCCCGCGCTGGATATTACAAACCCACAAAGCGTCTCTCCGACCTTTAAATACCTTTTCACAATGTGACTTTTGGGCATTCAGAATTATTTCCCCAACACTCCTACACACTTTATCAAACATCGCATTATTAGTTATTGACTTATTTAGGCATCCAGAACGAAAAAAACAGGATATCATTCAGGCTGAAAGGCTATACGCTCTGACATGGACAAGCATGGCGACACAGTTATGCAAAAGCATTGCTATAATAATATTTTTTGTAATTCAGCT
>JAHZMW010003415.1:0-13620 GCA_027743745.1 Alloscopus bannaensis | reverse complement strand
TCCTTTTTTCAATTTCCGTGCTTTCCTCTTCTTAATTTTAGACTTGGCTGTATCCACCGCTTTAACGTAGAGCTCAATGAACCTCTTCTGTTCCTTTTTCGACGTTTTCGATTTCTGCAGAAAGCACTTGGTCAGGAGCACCACAGAGTGCTCAAGGAGTTCACGGATGAGCTTGTTTTTCTTTTCTTGAGCCATGTCGTAGAGATCTGTGGCCATTGAGGCTAGTGTCCCTTCGACAACGTCGTCTTGCCCGGTGAACTTCCTGGATCTATTCAAATTGTCCAGCACTCCAATCACTTTGGTTGTAAATTCTGCATTCTTTCCTAACTTCAAAGAGTTCTGGACGCAGTGAACGAGAGGCATTAGAAGTACGAGAAGAGCACTGACGGGCATCTCTTTGATGTGGCGGGTGGTGTACGCGTTTATTAGAGTAAGAGTCCGAATCAAAGCTCGAACGTCGCTTCGCTCCACTTCCTTCATGCTTTTCTTTACTGCAAATACTTTGGCCAGTGCACCATCCATCTGTTTGAGGTCCTCTTCAGTCGCTTGGTCCATGTCAATGTCCTCCGAGTCCTAAAACAAATCACAAAATTAAGTAGTAAAACTTTAGTGCATAAGCAAAGCATAACTTTCTGTTTACGCAAAACGTTAAGGCTTATTTTACTAACCGAGTCTTCTCCCACGGCTTCTTTTAGTTTAGCAACTGTTTTCGGATCTAACGTTTTCGCCTTCTTCTTTGGAGGTGCATTTTCTTCCTCATCGCTGTCCTCACTGTCTTCAGGATCTTCTGCTGACACGCCATTTTTTAACTGTTTCTCCCCTGCGTCATGAATATCAATAGCTTCAGCGAGAGTTTGAACGGATTCTTCTTTGATTTTGCCTTCCATAATTAAGCGTCTAAACATTCCTTCGTAATTGAAGGCGGGATGGGGCTCTTTCAAAACCGTGTTTACTATGAACTTCATCAATTCTTTTAGCACTTCTTCCTGGTCCTCTGAATTGTCAATGATTTCAAGCAAAGTCTGCAAAAACAATATTACAGTGATGTAATCTAACAATATAAAGATATAAAAACTAATAAGTAAGTATTATTTCCAGAAGTCACTATTCCGTTCAAACAACTTACCTTCACAGTCTCCACCGACGTTCCAAGCACTTGCCCCTCATCTAAAAGCACTCGAAGTCCATACGCTCCCAAAATATATTGCAAGTGTAGATCCCCAACCTGTGCCTTCTTGATTTCCTTCAATATTCTCAAGCTCTCTTTGTTGCTGGTTAATTCCTTCACATTTTCGCTCAAGTACGCGCTCAACAAGTTCATAAACTCAAAGTTGTACGTGTTTGACAAAATTCCTTTCAGGCATTCCAAACTACACGATTTAATCTGCTCCTGAATTTCCTCTTCGTCGTGTGCATCTTCATCACTTGATTTCTCCTCTTCAGATGCTTCTTCATCTTCGTCATCCTCACTCTTCTTTTGTTTCTTCACTTTGGCAGCAATTTGGATTTTCTCTTTTCCCAACGCGAGGTGTAGCAGCCTCTTCCCAATTTCAAAGCTTGTCTCAGGACTGGAATGTTTAGATTGCGCAATCTTCGCCAAGAACTGGATATAAACGATGTCCATTCGAACACCTGTTTCGGGATGCTGCAGTTGGTCCGAAATAATAGCATGAAGGTTTCCCAAGTCTCTCGCAGTGAGAGTCGCCAGAAACGGACGAATAATAAAATGAAGAGACTTGTTTTCGTGCAGCAAGTTAGGAGGATCGCCACCAAATAAAGTCTTGAGCACACTCCTTCGCTGCTTCTTACTCATACCACCTTCATCTTTGGGATTTCCCCATTTCAACAGCAGTTGTATTGTGTTCCGTGACTTTTTCTGAAAATCAACATCCGCGTCTTTCTGCTTGAACACACTTAGAAGAAGGTGAACCAGCTTCTTCGAAATTAGCGAGGACAATGGAACTTTCTCGTCAATTGCCTTCTCCACGGCGAGACATAGAAGATCAAACTGGGTCGGTTTGATATTGCTGAGCACTTCTGTCCAAAATTCTTCAACTTCCGAAACAGCAACGAGGTGTCTAAACAAGGACTTGAGAAACGTCGCCGCAAACGTTACTTGGCTTTGCTGGAGAGAGCAATAAATAGTTAAATTAAGAATGACATTGAAATTAATTAAACTTGTATTTGTTTCACTAAATCCTTACCACGAAAGCCTTCGCAATTTTCTTTGAATCCTTCAAGCACTCAAATTTATGTTGGTACTCCCCAATCTTGCACACCAAAGCAAGCTGAACTTTGCAGCAAAACAAGCTCGCCGCGTCATGCTCCCCGTCATCCCCATCTTCTCCCCCCTTCGACGCTTTGGAGTTATAAAAAGTCTGAATTGACGGCCAAACAATTCTGTCAAACGTGCTTTGAGTTAACGAGTTATCCTGCAGCAGATGAGTAAGAAACGGTGTGGCTAGTTGAAAATACACTGATTTCTTCTGCGCGATATCTACAACGGCATTCAAAGCTGCTCGAAGAAACTCCTCGTCCTGGCAAAGCTCCGCGGCGGGGCTGGTCTTGAATATTGCTCCGGAACACAAGATTCTGGCAATGTAAATCAAGCGTCTTTCCTGGAGAAAAGGGAGACATTGCAAGTATTAACTACCCACACACTCAAATGTCAAAAGTTCATGTAATTAACATTATTTTAGCCCCGTTTAATTTTTCAATCTCCTCACCTTTTTGGTACTCTGTTTATTCGTCACAAGGGCCTTCTCCATAAGGTCAAAGAGGCGAGCAGGTTCGACTTTCTGGAGCCTGAGTAAAACAGCCAGCGTTGAGTAGCACCCCGTCCTCGTGGCGAGCTTCACTGATTCCAGTCCGTTCACCAAACGCTTGACGAGGTACTCCAAGTCTTCCTTGTTCTAGAATGAAAACAAATTGCCAATTAATATTTTGCCAGTTCATCTGTAATCTGATTAAAACATTTAATTAATTAAAAACGTAAAGATTTTTAACAAACCTGCGACACATGTTGAACGATATTGAGGGCCGCAGCTTTACTAATTGTTGGGTCGGAACTCCCAAGACTTGAAATGTCTTCCAGCATTTTTCCCGTTTCACAATTAAAAACAAGTTTTCCTACAATTTCTATGCGTCTTTACGCTAACTGAACGGTATTTAACTAACAATTAATTAATTAAAAACACCGAATCACAAACGCGAAAGTAGCAGAACTCGCTCAAGAAACGAAAGACACGGTGTGTTTTTGTGTAAAAGCATGCGACTATGACATTGGCAGACTTGTGTGTGTTTGTATGGGGCGACGTGAGACAACTGCCCCAGTATACTACATGAGCACAAGGAAGACCAAGTATTCATCAGACCACACAAAAATTTTTTAGCAGAGCGGCAAGGGTTTGTTTACACGTTTTGTTGACAATTTGGAGCAAAGTAAACTTGATTGATCTCAAATTTAATTACTAATTAGCACGCAATAATCTTGAATAATATCAGAGGCTGTGACTTTTCATCGTGGAGTGACGCGGAATTTTGGTAAGTTAGAGTTGAATAAATTCCGGAAAGAATTCTGTTTTGTTTAATTTAATGTTTACTTAAATTTTTAATAATTAATTATTAAATTCCAGTTTAATCGCTGGGAGGGAGGAGGAAGTGACGATTTTTACCGTAAAATAACTGGAACTCTATCTGAAAATTTTGGTACGTTTTTGGAGGTGGAAATCATTCTTTGATATCGTCATTATATATAGCTTGTCATTTTGTGGAGTGATTGTATTTTAATTTGAGTTTGAATTGCAGTTTAGTTGTAGGGAAAAAGACGGAAATAAATCATGCCGCGACAACGGAAGCGAAGCCATTTTGAAGAGGACCGACCCGACATGGAGGTCCTAATCGCTCACGATCCCATGCTGGGGTCTGACAGTGACGATGACTTTGGTTTTGGAGGCGACACCAGGAGCAATGCCAGTGGCTCGAGCTCGAAAAGCCGGAGTAAGGGTGGGAGTAGCAGCAAAAAGAATAATTCGGGCAAGAATAAGAAGAAGGACAAGACGGATGATAACGAAGATGGGGTGGACAATGAAGAAGTGTTTTATGTGGAGAAGGTGAAGGACAAACGGATGAATAATGGGAGGGTAGAGTATCTCCTCGCGTGGCAAGGATATGGACCGTAAGGGAATTATCGAGAATGGGCATCAGTGCTGAATATTATACGGCAATTTGAGGTTTTAAAATTAGAGTATTCTGCGTTTTTTAGTGAGTTTGATACATGGGAACCCCTAGAAAATTTGGACTGTGAAGATTTGCTTCAGGAGTTTGAGGCGGAATGGACGGTAATTATTTTTTATATCTCTGTTTCGGGAAATTAACTTAATTATTTCAATTTAATGTTATTTTAACAATGCGTCTGTTTGTGTTGTTTAGAAAGCCCCGAAATACAGGTTGGACGACGGAGAGCATCCTCGTGAAATAATAGGAATGTGTCTCACGGAAGGAGGTACGAAACCGATGTTTATGATGTTGTACAAGAACTCTGACGATGTGGAACTCGTGTCACTGGATGTGGCAAATAGGAAATGCCCGAATTTGGTGATCGAGTTTTATGAAAATCGACAGCTAGCTTTGCTCGATGAAAAGCCTGACACTGATGCAGATACTCCACCGGAACTACTGAGGGAATGACGTGGGCTCTCGTATAATTCTGCAATTTGGGAACGATGCGCATTGCAACTTATTATGTTTTGCTCAGTATATAATTACGCGTGGTATACATTCTTGTTCATTTGCAGGAAAATGTCTTTAGTTAGTAAGCATCGAAAAAGTACGCATTATTTATCGACGATAGAATCCGTTGCGGAAGAGCAACTAGAGTAGCAGTGAGTTTTGAAATGATGAGGATATGCAATTTGGAAATTAAATTGTGTACGAATACGTTTCCTGGATTGTAGCAATTTACCGGCAGGAAATACAATTTTTATAATATGCTGTAGTATTCTATGATCACTTTACAATTAGAGTGTAAAAAGGGCGTGGTTGCGGTAAATGTTTAAAGACGCCAACGGACTGATTGGTACTTTGACATTGCCCTCAGCACACACACCCACCAAATGCGGAGATAACATCTGAATACATGCGAAATTATAACCAAGTTGGAGCACGTACATGCTTTTATAGGCATTTATTGAAAGTAGATTGCGTGATGCTGATTGCCGCGAGATCACAGTGTTCTCGCCGCCTCAATCATCCTATCATCAAGTCATTGCTACAGGTGCCATCAAAATTGCATTTGCATATAAATATTCATGTAACATGCACGTATAAGCTATACTATATAGACTGCACTCTCACTTTTCTGTCATAATATAGGAGCGAGGAAAGATGCCGTTATCATTTGGAAGGTGAAGGTTAATTGCAACACAAATTGTCAGTGTTTTCCAGCAGGGAGCTCACAGCCAATTCCGCGTAAAGCATGGTCTAGTGGTTGGTTTGTTTTAACCGTAATTAGGTAGCTAAATCATTTTTGCGTCGCCTTCCAATTAATCCCCTCAACGCTGATTATGAGCACGCTTTGTGATTGTGCATGATTTAAAAAAAATAGAATGCATTTCAAGCCCCCAAATTCCAAGCGTTGTAATAACAATTTTAATACAAGGCACATTTGCGTGGTAATGTAAAATGGCTCTCGGGATTGATGAAATGCATACCATCAACCACTTGATTGACTTAATCATGATTTCGATAACAATCATTGGCATTTTTAAAAACAAAACCTGACACATGCCGTCAGGAAACTTAACACCTCGTCAACTTCATGACATCAAAAGTCTTTTCATGTGCATTTAAATAAATACAGGTTAGCAGGTATCTTACATCTCCAGCACTCACCACAGGCTGGCACTTGAATTTGACGCAAGCTTGTGTTTTTTACTCAGCAAACATTATAGCTAATTGTGTTAAACATGGTTTTCGGAAAATCGACTTTTGTTTTAATATATTGAGACGGATATGTGCTCTTCCTATCATTATGTTGTTGTTTTTGCTTTTATTTATCCAAGATCCAACGTGATTGATTACCAATCTGATTTGCGTCAATGACTATTGATTTTCGTAGTAGCTTAATGCAAGCCTGCCTTCCATCCATTGGCATGCTTCGTATTACAGAGAATTATTTCACAGTTTCACAGGTTTATCACCACCTTTCATTGTAATATTCACTGAATCTCTGGACGGGGAAGGGTAGAAAGAATTATTCATAAAGAATAATTCATATTACTAATCCCGTCTTTGCCAATCAATCAATGCATTGCTTTGCTACATGATTCCTAGAGAAGACTTGAAGCTTTTCATGAAAACCAGCAAATGTTTGTCAGAGTCTCAGAGAACGTTCTTTCCCTGTCTGCCGCACGTCAAACCACTCAATAATCATCATTTTTCTGAGAACTTCAACCAATCAGTTTTTTGATGCTCGTTTGACGTCTATGAATAGGTAGCATTTCCTGTCGTTCCTAAATACTTCTTACACGCCCCCGTATTGCAATTGAATAGCAATGATGGAAGCATGCCATGAATACAAATCAAATTGCAAATCACTTCAGACTTATTTAGTCGAAACCTGACTTTTGCTGTCAATCCCTTGTCAATTACAATCTGCCTCGTGATGGTCGGATTAAACGCACATGAAATTATCTGGAAACGGATGACACACCTTCAGTGTCGGCGTCCTCAGGCTTTCTGGAGTAAAAACATTCCGATCTGAATTCTTTTCGGTTTAGACCAGACTGTTCCGGCAATCATGGTCACAAATTGGTAGACAATCGCAGTTCAATCGAGTAGTTGACAATATGTCATTATCGTCATTCATGATGACCAGACTAACTTTATTATCAGTTTTTACTCCGTCATTGGCCTAGTAATCCTAATCTGTGTGTTTATACGATATTCACTTTGCAGTTACAACAGGTCATGCTTCAGGTCATTTTCGTTTGCATACCAAAAGTCAACTTCAAATTCAGAACAAGAGCAAATCATCACAAAGGGCAAACAGAAAGTGGGGACGTTACACGGAATAACCATAATAATACGTAATAGCTTTTTAAATATTTGCAAATTACACAGGCCAGGAGGACAGGGTTTTTGTTATCATCAGCGATATAATCGATTAATGCTAACTTATTAATTACGATTTTTCTTGGCATGTATGGATGCATTTATTGCAGTTATTTCCAGTTTTCAATGCAAGCATCATTCAACATCCTTATCAAGAATACTATAATCGTTTTATCAGTTTTAGCCACGATTCGTCAAATCCTTTCTTAACCTTTACTGTATTTGACGCACTCTGTTTATAGAGAAAGGCATGAATCTTCCTGCTTTGTCATTGCAAAGGACAAGGTTTGACACGGTTTAAGGACATTTCGATTGGGTTTACATGTGCACTCAGAATTGGAAAGATACAAGATTACAACGCATTTAATAAGACAATGCCCAAATTCTGACGTTCTTTCACCCCTTCGCATGGCCATTAAAATTGAATGTCAAAGTCATGTAACGGATTAGTAATACAAGTAATAGCATTTAGTATATTTGCAATTAAAAAGATGACTTGTTTTGTTTTATGTGTTTGTTCCTTGCTCTCGGATTAAGCAGTATAAATAACAATAATTCATAGAACAAAAGGATTTCGGCTTCCCGTTGCGTAATTAATTCCTAAAGATTATATATACGCGCATTCCGCCAATTAAATGTGTACACTATATTGAGTTAAGTAAACAAGTACATAAAACAGTATTAAATGTTTCGCTTGGTATGTAATCATTTAGTCGGATCCAATCAACTCGTCGAACAATCCCATCAAAATATCGTCACGAAATTCCTGATAACACACTTCTCTCCGGTATCAATCTGTCGTGAATATCGGCACTCACGACAGTTTTCCACGCACATGCCTCTCGAGTTTGGTCGTGGGTGCACACGATCCTTCTCTCGCAATTTAATTACAGTTTAACTCATAATAATGTGGCTTGCCATCTGAAATCATCAGAGCCTATTGACACACCGACTCGATTGTAATTGGGGAAAAATGATTTTTTAAGACTTTGTTTGCAGAATGTTAATTAAATATTTTGTATTAAAACTTGTTATCAATTATCCCGTAATTTCATCTTGCTCACCCTTGTTATGTTCATTTTTATAGTATGATAATCGAGACTCTTGAGAGTGACAAAAAAATTTAACAGCATAATCTCCGGTAAACTAACAGTACTGGCTGAAGCTAGTTTGTGAATGCACTTGACAAAATTCAATTGTATGTGCAGATCTTATGCAACTTTAAACACCATTTTATTATATGAGTATACGGTGGGCGTGCTCATATTTACTGCGGTGGTTCAATCCTTAAAACAAATCATCAAATCGTGTGAATGCGTGAACAAGTTGTGATCAGACGAACATACAGTGTTGGATGCTCTGACTTGGAGTTGCTTGCAATTGGAGAAGACGCTGGTTTGAGTGTGGTTAAGGCTTGGATAGCGTTGGAAAGGGAAGTATTGTATTATAAAGGTAGGTACCTAAAACTCTAACATATAAACTAGTATTTTATACGATTTTACTCTCCATTTTACAATCGTCTTGGGTCAAGATGTTTGCTGGACTAATGCCTTGAACTCTCACAAGGATGAGTGCAAACAGTTAGCCTGAGAGTTCAAGAGTGCGCATACCTACGTTCTCAGAGCAAACAAAGGTTGTACATTATTGTACAGACGAGAATCGGTATTCCCCAAAAAAAATGTGCTCAGTTCAGTGCGTCCAAGTTTCCGAATTCGATTGTGCACTTTTATCAATTTCTACAAGGAACCCAATTCCAATCACGTAATCCTGGAGGGATTATAAAATGTAGGAATTTGTAGAGTGCAGATTCAATCCGACGGGAGAGAAAAAGGTTAGCTGGGAGTTTTTACAGTTAAACATATCAAGACATGGTTTTCTTATCGTTTTCACAGAAAGTTGTGCATTATATCCCGTATTTTTGAATTGTTAGCATTTTTTATTATACAAGCCAGATTTTATTAATTACATAAGATTCTCCGCTATCTCTTCCCCGTTTTTGATTTCTTTATGTGAATCTTGTAAGTTTACATACAATAAATGGGTTATTGATTCCGTACATCGCTATGCATGCAATATAGTTATGTAACTTGAAATGTGTTTAATCCTGGACACCTCTGCAAGCCTACAAGTCTGCTAATGAACTCATGAGAAAATTTCTCAGAATCTGCAAATCTCTCGATTTGGGTTAGGTGTGCAAGAGCATAAAGTTGTGGTATCAAGAAATGACGTGCTAACGATTTATATGGTTATTGTGTTTCCAGATAGTTGTTTGGTTCACACCACGCTCTTCCGCGTACCATCATCGCATCTCATAATTAGTTCATTTCACCTGCGAAAAGCAGGAATATCGAGGGGACTTCTCGTCGAGT
Source organism: Alloscopus bannaensis (assembly GCA_027743745.1). Classification (NCBI taxonomy): domain Eukaryota; kingdom Metazoa; phylum Arthropoda; class Collembola; order Entomobryomorpha; family Entomobryidae; genus Alloscopus; species Alloscopus bannaensis. The sequence continues at coordinate 4,138 of JAHZMW010003415.1, read as the reverse complement.
GCAAAACGGAGTTTGCAAACCTGTTTACAAACTTGAGACAACTCTCAGAGCTCCATCGAGCTCATGTAGTCGATGACTGCGAAGAAAAAAGTGGACAGTTGGTTAATTGTAAATAGTGGCTACACAATAGACGTTTGGGTGCTTGCTACTTGAGGCTCTCGGTGCACGTGCCGCTAATTGCCAAAAATCTGGTATAATTTTAGCGAGTGATATATAGAGAAATTACGATATTTTTATACGTATATAAACAAGAATGGATGACGACTTGAAAAAGCCGAGTGGAGCCTGGTCTCAGCTCCGGTATCGGCTAGCCTTGAATTGGCGACTGATCTTTGGGCTGATCCTGCCCTTCGCGTTGCTCCCCTTGGCGCTCCTTGAAGATAATGAAATGATTGATCATAATGGGACTCTCAAAAAGTCGACGGTAAAGAAATCACTTAAAATCAATAATATAATCTAATAATGACACAAAAAAGTGATTATTTGCATTTCAAATTTTCAAATATAGAAATTCAAAGCAGCGTACTCCATCCTGCTAGTAGCGTTATACTGGATGTTTGAAGTGATGCCCCTCGCAGTGACCTCGCTGCTACCCCTGGTTCTCTTCCCATTCTGGGGCATTTTGGACACTGAAGAAGTGGCTCCGGCGTACTTCAAGGAGACCAATGTCATGTTCTTTGGTGGTCTTGTGTTGGCTTTGGCAGTGGAGTACTGTAATCTTCACAGGAGGATCGCTCTCAAAGTTATGTCCGTTGTGGGGAGTTCGCCAATCAGGTACCTACTTCATTATATGCTTTTCCTGATTAGTGCTCATGAATAATGAGAAGATTAAAATGTTTGCTTGTAACAGGTTACTTTTTGGGGTCATGTTCACATCCGCTTTCTTGTCCATGTGGATGTCGAGTATGTGACGAAGCATTTTTACAGTTTCTCTTATTTGCATACATAAATTCTTACGGAGATGTCTAAATGTCACGTTTCAGACACGGCTTGCACCGCGATGATGTTGCCAATTTTGATTGCAGTGTTGGACCAACTGGCTGGCGTAAGTTTAATATTCATTAACAAATTGTTGACTTTTCTTAATATTGTTCTTAATAATTTTAATAAAGTACTAATAAGCATGATCGATTGGAAAACACTAGAGTCAAGATGCCCCAAAGAAGGACGACGATCTCATCGAAGGAGACCACAAGAGATACAGCATTTCTCACGCTCCTTCCGAGACTCCGGTTACAATCACGGTTCCAGACTCGGAAACAAAGTACGCCGTGGTCAACAGGACACAGTAAGTCTGACGCTCTTATCTTGATTTTAATGCTTATCATTATCCAGTTGTCTCCACAAATAATTCAATTTCCACAGGTCTTCAGAGGAGCTCCGGAAGCAGGAGAAGAAATGGGAAGGGATCCGACGAATGTATTTACTTGGCGTAGCCTACGCTTGCAATCTTGGCGGCACCGCGACGATAACTGGAACTGGACCAAATCTCGTTTTCCAAGACGCGATCAAAGCGGTGGACGTAGGTCAAGGTGGCAAGTACCTGGACATGACTTTTGCCAACTGGATGGGTCTCAATGTCCCTGCCATGATCCTCAACGTGCTTCTTGCCTTCTTGTACCTGCTCTTTAAATTTTATGGCATCCCTAACTGGCGATACTGGCCGCTCATCTCTCTGTGTGTGAAACCTGCTGAGGAATCGGAGGAGGACAAGGATCAACAGAAGAGGATCGAGAAAGCGGACAAATTGCTCAAAACTGAGTACACGAACCTCGGTCCCATTCGATTTCACGAGGTTGGCGTCTTTGTCGTCTTCGTTTTCGTCATCGTCCTGTGGATTTTCCGAGACCCAAAGTTTATGAAGGGGTGGAACAACGTGCTGGAGGCTGCCGATATTGGAGACGCCACGGCTGCCATTTTGGGGATCACGCTCATGTTTCTCATTCCGAGGGACATGACCTTCATTACTGGAAGTAAGTTTTAATGTAATTTAATAATTTTTTATGGTTATGCGTTCATGTATAAACGTGATTTCCATTCCGTCAGCCCCAAAACCTGGACAAGCCTACGAAGCTCTGCTCGACTGGAAATTTGTTCAGCACCACTTGAGCTGGGGTGTTGTGCTCCTCTTGGGAGGAGGCTTTGCCCTCTCCGACGGAGCAATGAAGTCAGGCTTATCCGAGTGGCTTGGCGAACAATTGGCAGAGCTGGACAGCTTGAATCGTGCTCTCATTCTTTTGATCGTGATGGTCATGACCGCAGCAATCACTGAGGTTTGCAGTAATGTCGCCACTGCAAACGTCCTCCTTCCCATTTTAATCACATTGGTGAGGAATCTTAAAAATATTAAATCTGCAACTCATTGTTTATGAATATTGATTCAATTCGATCATTTTTAATAATTCCAGTCGAAAACCCTCAACATTCATCCACTGTATCTCACCGTCCCTGCGACAATTTCGTGCTCCTTCGCGTTCATGGTAAGTGATTACAAAGGTTTTCAATCATCAGTTGAGCATGACTTCATTTCATGTTTTTAGAATATAAAAATTCATACTGATGAGTGGGTTTTTCGTGTATTTACAGCTTCCAGTAGCCACCCCACCAAACGCACTAGTTTTCGCCGCTGGGAACCTCAGAATAATAGATATGGTCTCGGCAGGCTTCTTCCTAAACGTATCGTGCGTGGTTGTGTACTTTCTAGTCCAGATATCGTATGGAGAACTATTCTTTGGCTACTCCAGCTACGAGTATCCTCCAGATTCTATGGCCGCCTCGAGGTTACTCGGCGGAGGTCTTATTTCGTAAAAGTTATTCTTGTAGAATGTAATCTTTGTGTATGTACAGAAATAGCAGCAAGTGTGTAAATACATAGGCTTGTATGTTTGCGAGCAAATATACAAATGTACGCGTAACACGTTTCTGAGTCAGTGAACCAGTCAACCTTAACCTTAACATAAATGAACAATTAATGCATAATGTAACTGACCTCTGAACAGTATTTTAGTACGTGATATTTCGACAAAAATAAAATCAAAGATAATGAACCCATTGATTTACAACAACTGTGGAATTATGGTGCATACTTGTACATTTATTTCGAGATTTTCGGAAAAGTGGAATTAGAAGCCGAGAAACTCCATGAATCATTCATTACACATTTGAGCAGATTGGTTTAAAATGGCATGATTTGTAATGAGTTCAGGTTCTTATGATTTTTAATGCATGCTCGTAAGCTTGTATATGAACGAATCATGTCAATCGATTTAGACCCATTCACAATAGTCACAGTTAAATATTTTGCATACTTTATGCATGTTAATGACATAAGTGCAAGTTTTTTCAGGTTTCTGAAACTGTTTCCTTCCTCCGATAAGTATGAAAATGAACACTACCACTACTACACTTTCCGGCATAATAAAAGACAGTTCTGTACATTTATTTCTGAGTTATAAATACTAATGAATACATAACCCATTCAGTTCCAACAGGAATGTGGAATTATGTTGCGTGCATTTTCATTTATTTCAAGATTTTCGGAAAAGGGGAATTGGAAGCTGAGAAACTGTACGAATACTTCTGAAACTGTTTCCTTTCTTCGATAAATATGAAAATGAAAAGCAACAGTTTCATTACAACTTCGGTTTTTCATAATAAAAGACAGTTCTTCTGTATTTATTCGTAAGTTAATATATAAATACTAATGAATACATCTTATATTATACAAACTGTTATCTTAGATAATTTCCCACAATGTGGAGGGTAAGGATTCATTTGTCATTTCTTTAAAATAGTTTCTATATTTGTTTCACCAGTATTTTTTTTTGTTTTCAGGTGTGAAGACTCTTTGAAAAGGGGAACAGGACTTCAAAAAGTGGTTTATACTGACTGTAACCATACAGAATTGTGTGAAAAATGCTTCAACGGGCAAATCAAAATAGGGATTTATTGCAAATTTTGCAAGGGGTTTGTGACCGTGTCCCTCGCTTTCTGTGTTAACAATACGAATTTAAAAAATAATACATAAATATTGCATCGTGAAAGGAGCGAAGACCACGAAAGTCCTAGGATTAAAGTGTGCTGCTTCGAAGGGCATCTACAAGTGCGATGGGTACTTGGACCATGCCGAGCTCGAGTT
>JAHZMW010003414.1:0-10388 GCA_027743745.1 Alloscopus bannaensis | reverse complement strand
GGTTGAAGTTAGCGGTACATAACCAAAATATAAAATACTCAGAAAAATGTGGTGAATCTCATGGTGACCGTAATACAAGTTGGCCAAAATCATTAATCGAATGCTCAGTGTGCTCCGTATGTACATATTCATATGAATCGTTCTTCCGTGAATATCTCAATCTGTCTCATTCAATGGTGTAGTTCTGTTACAAATAGTGGAGAGGAGTTCATTTGAAACATTTTTGACAGTCCTATAAATAAAATAGTAATTCGTGTACGCATTCACAATGTATCCCATTTGCGTCCCCGGAGAGTTAGGTGGTCACGTGGGTGGAATTATAGGTCACTATTACCAGATATCAGTTAAATCAGCTAATTAAAGTTATAGATATGGATAGAACTCACAATTTGTGAGTGACAAAAATTAAAAACATTTGCCATTTAGGTATACCGTGTCAAAACTATGAACCATTGCGTCGCCGACTCAAAATTTTAATTAGAATTTTTATATGCTTTTGTAAATTAAAACGGTCAACGGTTGGAAATCTTTACACGCTATAAGCGTAAAAAATATTCTTCGATTTTTTTTTCAAAACAGTGGTTAGTTGATTGCCTAAAACATATAGTTATATATTATGGCACGTGGGCATATTTTAAAACTCTCGCATATGTAAATATGAAATTTCATTTTTAGGGCAAACAAATTTCAGATTCCCAAACAGTGTCATCGATTACTACAATTCGACCTACCAGATTTACCTAATTCGCCTGGGATACAAAAATCTGTATCAATTTGAGCAAAATTAAATTAAATTTGAATTAGCTCCAAACATTTTCTGAAGCAGCGATTCAAATGCTCATGAAAAAATCTCGGAGGAATTTATACAGACAGACGCAAGATCAGACCCTTTTGAGCTCTTTTCGTTATCCTTCTTTGGCACATGAAAAATCCACATGTTCAATTTCTCCACAGCTAACGAAGTGAACAGGTTTCTTAATGCAAAAAGTGTGGAAAGAATTTTGGTTCGTTAGTTAAAGCGGCGATACATGGACAACTGACTCGAAATTTTGCACAGAACTCCCATTTATGAACTAACATCATTTAATCTCCGATAAACAAAACGGCTTTTGTAGATAAAGAATAAAATATTGCACATTGACTCTGGCTGTATTGATGCTGATTAGCTAACACGGCAATACGAAAGAAAGGAGAAATGCAAAAAGAGCTAAACGGACTACGTACACATTTCGATGAATCATTTAAATACACGATTTTATTCCCACAAGTCCCACACCAAAAAGGCAACACATCCTGGAATACAACTGAATGAGCTCTAGACATTTCACATTCCAGCTTCAACGATGAATTACAATTATTTTGTAGCGCTATATAACATACCCCAAGTGATAAGATTTTTTCATACGATAAAACCGGGAGGACCTTCAGCTGATGATGGAGGTTAAATAAATGTTTAATCACAATAATGTACTAGGAAAAATGTGGTGGTCTGCTGGAGATAAATGAATTTCTAAATAACAGTAATTACTAGCGTTTGTGCACTTTGTGGTTACGTGCTGACAAGAAACTAAAGCATAATGTGACAACATAATTCATTCATTATTGTAATATCAATACTGCATTTAGGAGAAACACTTTGTAATTTTATATTGCAAAATTAATTCCTCCGGGTAACCAATCGATTTAAGCACCTGTCAAAAATCTCGACTGCGTACTTTGCTTTATGCATTATCATGATGTAGCTGCAGCGAAAATCAACTACTATTACCATTGAGCTACACGAAGTGTTTTTCAAATTGATACGGTTGTAATTATTTGCTCATCCTTTGCGTTGACGATTGTTTTAAAATTTATGAAATACTGTGAAAGACATTTCTGTTGATTGTGACAACAACTGACAACCTTATAGAGCGTTTGCACTATTTCGATATAGGCAATATTCTTAACGTCTTGTTTTGGTACATACGTACTATTTGTATACTGGATCGCCGAAGAATCTACATCGTAACTGTGGTAAATAGTTTTGTTATAAAAGACCTGTTAACTGCTTCCAATACGACATACTCACATATACCTACATCGATTTGCTCACATGGTAATATCCCTTAAGGATTTCAACGTGCGAGTTTCGTTCTTCAACATTCATTCACAACCTTAAATAACAATTTTAAAGCTAAGCCTTCCTGTAACATTAAATCATTATAAATACGACAACTTGGAGTAACAATTGAAACTATTTAGTTGCTGCTTATTACTTTAACGGGTCTCACTTACAAACGTAACAAATTATGAAGTTGTGCTTCAAGCACTTTGTTGTTTAATGATAATTGGCATATTATGATTGAATCCTGCACAGCATTAATACAAAAAATTGACACCGTACAGTACCATGTGGTAAGTGTAGTAAGAAAATTCCTGTTAATTTGTATGTTCAGTGAACTGATTGATTTGATACGTTCGTATTAAGTTTGGTATATATATGCTCAACACGGGTATTTTGATATCAAGATCTTTGCAATTTTCGTAAGATCACAACAGCCTACTGCAACAACTTTCACTAGTGGTGGATGGAGTGCGGTTACTCAGGGTGACGGATTGGCCCGGATTTGGCTTATATTCTGGCACTGGTTCTCTAGCCTTCGCTTGCTGAAAATGTCAAACACAAAAAAACGTATTTACCAACAATAAGCTTCAAACAACAATCACGTTCCAGGCACAACAAGACTTAATTCTAACCTCAATCAGGGCATGAGCTATTTCCATAAATAACTTTTCCACATTATCTGCCTCCTTGGCTGAGGTCTCCATAAAATACATGTTGTTTCTCTGAGCGAAATCTTCACCTACATATGTGGGAATTTCCCTGTCTTCACGATCAGTCTTATTACCTGCAACAAATCAAATTCACCTGATGAAATGATTGATATATCACATTAGTATCACCACTAACAAGTTCTTTTATACAATACAACTGCAGTACAGCAATATCAGTAAATACGGGGCTTAGAAAGATGGAGAAAATTATTAAATTTTAGAGAAAATATCTCCTTATCCGGAATGCGCAAAACAACAAGGGCTAAATCTGGTCTTACCTTGACTTTTTCACCGTTGATATCAACAGTCTTTATCATAAAATCAACTCCAATTGTAGCACCTTGTCCAGGCGGAAATAATCCCTGTGGATAAATTTAAATAATTAAACTCGTTAACACATGTCATAAAATGTGTATCATATACAGATTTAACAAAAATCCTGCGATTATTATAAAACAACGCTTGGCATTTATGCTATACACTACACAATATGCTCAATCCGATTATTTTGAATAGAGAAAGGATAAAATACCTGAGTAAATCTGCGAACTAAACATGTCTTCCCTACACCCGCGTTCCCGACTAATACAACTTTAAAGAGAAACCTGTAGTCCTCCATTCCCGTTCGTTCGTCTGTGAGACGTAGCCGTTCTGCTTATCACCCTGAGAAACCGGGCACATACGTCTGAGCCTCACGATATTTCGTCTCTAATTTGATATTACGACTCCCTCCGTCCTTTTTCGTCGATCCTTCCTTCCCCAACCGAGAAGAGGAAACTGGGTAGGTAGCTTACACTTTATTTTATTAGTCCTCGGCTCCCTGTGCGCTTCAAGGCATATTCAAATTGCGGTTGCTGGGTATACGTATCAGTGGATACTACTTCAGAAATCTTTCACTTTCTACAAATCCGTAGACGTAATCTCCAGGGAGAGAAGCCCTCAGTAGGAGTAGGATATAAAACGGTTTCCTGCTCTACAGGAGTTGGAGTGCACCGCGTTTAACAATCTTCTCCGGAAATTCACATTCTGAGAAAGAAAACAAATTTCAACCGGTGTACATAGATGCGTCCCAGGAAGAAATATCGATATACACAGAATCATTTCAAAATCACGATTTAGCATGCATAATTCAGTATAATCTATTTTATTACCACTCTCAGCAATTCAGCTTCCATTAATTTTACACGGAACAAGGGCTCCTCCACTCCGAAGGTTAAACGGTTTATATCTGTGTACAAAATTCCGCGGTTTTCTTCGTGTTTCTGCCGTAAAATTGAACTGCTGACGTACCCCTTTCTTGACTCAACCACACAATTTAACTTTCCTGTCGGGTTTCGCAAGTACACGCCTTTCTAAATTTATTGCTTCTTAGATAATGAAGTCTCGAACCCTTAGAAAAATATTTAAAAATACAATTACACTCATCAACCAGACCAGAGACAACAATCAGCAAAGCAAAATCGACAACCATCTCATACATGTACTCCAAGTGGAACAACGGGTGACGACTAGAGAGCGTTGGTAATCAATCAAATTTATTTGTTAAAGGTAGGTAATAACTTACCTTTATTGCAATCAATAGTCTGTCCTCCAAATGCCGAGTTTTAGAATGAAACAGCTCTAAAGTAAGGATAGGATAATATCAGCATTGCGCATCTCAAATTTGGCAAGTTTACGAACCATTTACGAGCGTGTACACACTCATCTATCCATTATACACTTACCAGCAGTATTACATCGATGTGAAAGTCGCTGTCTTCAATTCTCCCAGATGGTTTGGAAACTCCGTAAATCAGGTTGATGTGTGCTTTCTCCAAACGACAATGAAACTATCCATGACCCTCCTACAAACGTGGAAATGGAAACAAATAATAAAAAATTCATCAGCCCCACAGAATCGTTTCTTTCATGAAGTGGCACACACGCGTTACAAAATCAGGTGCACTTTACACACCTACCCACACCACCAGTCTGCTGCATATACTTTTCAAAGTCTGCTTCACAGATATACCCTATCTATTTGCTTCTCAATTATGGATGGTGACGACGAACTTTTACAGTAGAGGCTCTTACAACCTTTTGGACACAAACCACTTTCGCTGATATGCCGGAAGAGAAAATGTCTTGAAAGGTTTACAACTCACACGGAGAGGAGCCCAACAGGAGAAAAATCCTTTAAACACTTATGCCTCCACCTAAAGGAGATGTGGGTCGTGCGGGTCTTGTCAGGTAAACAAGTGGAGAGCATGCTTTCGTTTTTACTGCATTAGGCTATGATCCGCCGATAAATTAAACAATACCTCAGTTGCACCAAGTACGAAGAAAGCATCCGTCTCGTATATGTTCCAGCAGTCACTTAGTTAGTTTTTACTTTCACTCTCTTTCTCTTGCGTACACACGGACCTTCTTAGGCAGAGATCATACAGTCTCTCCACTCCATCGTTTACGGAGAGGAATTCATCGAAGGAATTCTAGTTTTCTCTCCCTTTCTGATGGTCCACTATCGGCAGAGTCTGCTTCTATACATATTTAACCTTTTCCACACACCTAAACGTACGTGATCTATATATATATGTTGGTGAAGTACGTTAGCATGCACTCTCCTTTTAAAAGCATTGTCTGCTTTCTACTTTCTCTCCCCGTCCTCGTTATACGCACACAAGAAACTATTCTCTTCAGTTATCCTCTTACAAAGAAACCTAGTATATATAGGTAATATCTGTCTGCGCTGCGTGTGCTCTTCCAAACCGTCGAGTGCAGGCACACGACTCAATGTGTGGAAAGAGATCTGTGCGTACTGTATCGGAGAGAAAGCCAGACCCAGACAAGTAAAATGAAAGATGAGGGATCTCCCTCAGCCTCTCTCGTTATATAGTTGGAAATGCGCTGTAGTCCCACAAAATTATTACCTTTGTGTACGTGCTTACATTTCTGCGTTCATATGAAATAATAAAATACTAACCCTCACTTTTCCATCGAGTTATTAATAATGTATATTTTTTTCCAATAATATTACGTGCTTCCACTAGTTTCATTTCCTCAGCCCAATTTTTTCCTTTCCTGTCTTTCCTCCTAATAATAATAAGGAGAAAAAACTATTTTGAATGCGAAGCACAAGATAATTGAAAATGGAGCAGCAGAAAAAGCTACGTGATGCTTGCTGTTGTCCCTCTTCTGCGAAAGCACTCCAGAAAAATGTCATATCGTCCTGAATTATGGTAACGAAGCAAATAAACAGTAACTTCAATGAGCAGGGTCGACCACGTCAACATCAGATATAGACATTTAGAACGAAGGAAGCAACTCTGAACTCTATAATTTGGAGGTGCTTAGAAAAGCAGTAGTCTTTAATAGCCGTCATCATGATATTGGTTGATACATTTCTACTGGTGTCGTGTTGACTATATGCGGCAAAGCATGAAGTGACCTGCTTTTGCCTCAATGTATCAGACTAATTAATGAAATGCGGTAGTAAACCTTTGTCTTCGAGAGAAATAAAGTGGGGTCGAGTGAGCTATGACTGCTATGAGCTCTAAAGATTTTAACCTCAGTAGAAGCCACTCCATATTACTATGATGTCTGAATAAAAAAGAATGAACTAGGGAAAGTTTCTGTTGTATTGAACTCGTATATAGAAAGGCAACGGTTGTAAAGATACAAAATCTACGGAATCAGTTCAACCGATCCCCTTTCTCTTTATCGACCGGCTTAACGCAGTATCTTTGAATAGATTTGCATCACACAGTGAAAGCGATGCTGATGTGGTGTGTAGCTAAATAGATTGTTTGATATGTCTCGCCGGGTTTCTTGCCGAGCAAATGCATCTTTTTCTTCTCCAGCTATGCTTTCTCTTTAGAACTACTGTACTACACAATACAGGGAAGCGCTGTTTTCATGAAGAGATTTACATGGCATTCGCTACCCCGGCTGTCAACTTGTCAAGTATAAAAATCCACCTACCACTAAAAAGTAACAGATTCCCGAACCAATAATGGGAAAAAGTAATCAAAATAAATTCTCCCTCCAGATTTGCATTGAGCTCTGATTTCCAAGATTTCCACAAATATAGACCACGGATGTCACTCATACACATGCGAGACAGAGTGACGCCGGTCGACATATATATGTGCTTGTGCTAGATCGTCTTATAACTGGGCTTTACACTTCTTAATTGTCAGCGAGCCAAGTTTTCTCCCGAGGGATATAAGAGAGCTCTTTGTCTGTCAGTGGTGATGAAAGACAGTGCAATGAATACAACTACAAACTACATAGATTGTTGACATTTGGATGTCCTGACAGCAATAAAAATGAAAACATGCTACAATTCCTTTGACCGCGCTCACTACTCAAATACATAATTCAGTCAGTCACCAATTTCGATTTCGTACTGAATTGAGTAATCAGACAACTAATACCTGCACTTAACGGTTTTACCGTCACCGCAAAACCCCCTCAATCATCAATATTCCCAACTTCTAACTTTTTGATATAAAAATAATCCCACTCAGGGCCGGCAGTATAGCGGTGAACATGTCCAAGTTATATACACTCCACACACTCACAACTGACTGCACTACCACCAGTACCAACCGCTGTTCTCACAAACTACACGAGTTCAAGGTTGTGTAGAACAGAAAAAGGACCCTCTTCCGGCCAAGTCATTCCCTCCCAAATCAGCTGAGCTTACCAGCCCACTCCAAAAAATCTCAACGTTGCTGGACAGGAACAAACAACAATAATATTATGTTGTTTGTTCAGTATATTATACTGTTGTTTTTCTGTTGAGCGATACCTCCCGATTTTTCTTCTCTTTCAAACAAAATCTTTTACAAATCATTCTAAAAGTTGGCCGACTCAAAACAAAAGTTGAGAGAGTAATATAGCAGTCATAAATGTGACAGGATTATTACGGATTATCGGAATCCTTTATGTAGTCACAAACCTCTAGCATCTCGTGAATATCACACTTTAAAAAAATTAAGATACACCACAATCATAAAATAATTACCTTCTCGTCCCTCAAAATCTCGGTGGACTACACGATTCAGTAACTCAACAGCACCACCAGCGAGTTGTAATCCGCAATTGACAATCACACTACAGTTACAAAAGATCACACAAAACGTAGAACGAAATCCCAGCCACCACCATCACAATCCAACCACGAGCTTTAGAAATCGATGCTAATTACTACACGCTTCTGTGTCACTACATAATCTGCTAGAGGAGAGTTTCACATTTCTAGATCACTCCAGTTGGTGCCTGTCGTCGAGTCTTTTTTTAAGCTGAACTATGACACAGCTGACTACTTGATGTGCGTGCTGTGTGCAGAGAGAGTTGTACCCGTGACAATGATGATGAGACGATGATGATGTGTTGAATGTTGATGATGATGATGATTCACCACAATGCATTATTGCCTTGAGTGTGTGCAAAGTTGTGTGAGGGACGAAGAGATGGTGAAACAGCGATTTCAGGATTTCAGAGGGAAGAGAGTCATGATAACAAGCATCAAGTTAGCAGTCCCATCGTAATGCTTGTATCCATGTATTATACTCTCTGTGGCAACTGTTCTACAGATTTTTCTCTTCAACGCGGATTTTTCATGTATTCTTCCACTCACAGAAAAAAAAAATCTCTCAACTCGTTCAGCTCTTTGCGAAATGGTGATGTGATGGTGGATGTGTAAAACATTTTCTTTGCAGGCTGATGTGTGTGTGAATGTTTTAACAATTACCTCTCGAAAACTTACCATATATGTTTAGGTATATGATGTACCTATAATGTGTATTTATATGAGTATATAGGCATGCAGTGCAACGTTATAGTATCAAAGATCATTTGAAACTTACCTGTACTCTTGCCACGAGTTTCCACATTTATTACACACAGGCGTAACGTTGATCTTCATGAAAAGGGAGCACGCTCTTTGCTGAGCTGACTGATACTGTGGTTAATGAGAGAGCTCGCGTCTTTGTACATTTTGACTCGAAAAACGGGAAAAGCATGCTGGACTTTGTTGCTTCGATTTTACCGTCATAGATTGTCTGTTGTGAAGGTAGCATTTTCAGATGGCAGGAGTGCGACATACGATTAGTAAATTGATGACATTTCGGAGTAATCGGCAGTTCAACGACGAGTTTGCTTCACGCTAGAAGCTGCTCTTCAATATGCATGTCCATGTCAATTTGGTCGGTAATGTAGTCAGTGATTTCTCTCAGTCAGCAGTAATGATATCGGTGAAGCCAGCGTGAATTGTTTCGTAGAAAAGCATGAATGGTGTAATAATCTGCTTATCATCCTCCGACTAACTGCCACAAAGCTAATCCGCTTCAACAGCCATGTAATATCAGGGAGAAACTCTGCCTGTCTACATAATGCTGAGATAAAAACGGAAGCTCTCAATGCTAAAAATAATGGGATGCGCAAAGGATTGAAATATGTGTGGAACGACGGACGGAAAAGCGTATAAAAAGTTTTTTTTAAAACACAGTCCTTCAATTGTCATGATGTAAATGGCTTGACATGCGGAGAACGTTGTAAATTGTAAAAATCCTTGTTTTAGCATGTTATCCGCATGCAGGTACGTGAGAATTTGAGAGCCTTACTGTTCAAATGTGGATACGGTGACTCTTTGAGAGATATGAAGTCAACAATTCGCATGCATCAGTTGTATGCACTCAAGTGTTGGCTTTGTGAGAACGCTCCACGGTTTTAGCAACGATGCGCATGTATTGTATACCTGGATTTTTTTGTATTATTCATTGCAACAAGTAAGGATTGAGCTAGATTTTTTAAAAGCATACATATAAAAGCGAAGAGAATGTACATCTATGAAATCTTTTTATGCTTGTGTATCAGAATTCAGCATAAAAACTGTGTGTTACGGTTTGCTGCCTACAAAACCCTTTCTTAATTCCGATTCAAACAGCATTTCAAGTGATGATAGCAAGGAGGAAAGGGAAGAACTGGGAAGGGGTTTAATGTACAAAATAAGTAGCTATCCTTTTTCGCAACTGATTTACACGGATTGTCTACCAGACCCGAAGTGTAACATGAAAGACGAGGTGCTTTCAAGATGAACCTAGCCAACGGTATTGGTTCAAGATGAGATGTGTTTTTTGAAATAGAGTTAGCTAAAAATTGAGGCAAGCATCCAGTGTAGCTTACAAACCTCAGTTAATGTTACATGTAACATAGTTTTGCTATGGCACGTGTACATAGGTTACGCAGGAATTACAGTGTACAGTGATGATGAAGTATACGCACGTCTTTGTTTTGTTACTCGTGTGCGTCGTAGAATTGTCGAAATTATTGAGAAATATACGCATTATGTATACCAAATGGTTTACGGCATCCACAAAGTCACGCGTCTTATGCTTACACTGCGAATCTTTGCTCCCGTATTCAGCTTAAATGCAATAAAACATTAATATAATGCACGTACAAAAATATCCCCAATTACACACAGCGTTCTAAACTGCGACTGCAATGTAGCCGGTCGCGCCGAGACTAATGGATTTCTTCGGAACCCACCCGTGACCAGGTAGAAGCTAGCGATTTTGACTAATAAT
>JAHZMW010003413.1:0-47328 GCA_027743745.1 Alloscopus bannaensis | reverse complement strand
GGCTTATTGAGAATGCTCTAGAGGCTACAGAAGGTACGTGTGGTCTCTTGCTAGACAGAACTAGAATTTTGACGATTGTGAATGATGACGATTATGAACGAAAGGAGTTTGCTCGTTGATTTCCTTTATTTAAAGAGTCATCTGCATGTTATTTCATATTTTATGGATGATGTGGTTCTTACGGTCAGAGAAGGAAGAGGAGGAGTATAATATGCGTCTGATATTTTTTATATGAGCTGCTTCTGCTCCTACTGAACCTCCACCATCACTTTTGATGCTGACGGAAGATTAGTCTTTTAAAAGTCCAATATTATGGTTGTCCTCTAGCCGTCCGTCTTCAAGACGAAGAAAATGTTCAGCTCTCCCTCTTCTCAAGCTTTTTTTCGTTAAGAGTATTACCAATTACCATTAGTGGTGGAAGAGGTAGCAGACGAGAGAAAATAGATTGCAAATGATCATCAGCTTCTTCGCATGACGACGTAACCACTATTCAACAAAAAGAGAGAAATACTTGGTTAGTAGATCTTTGTGTTGGTATTCGTCTCTATTTTTTCATCTCCGTTGATTTCATTTTATGTGTACCCTAGTAATTTATGTTTGTCTTGAATACTTCCAGTGAGCAGGATCTCTTACCGAATAATTTCGAGCTATTGTGGTGCTGTCTTTTTTGCGAGAGCAGTAAAAATGTAAATTTTTGAAAATGCATCTCACACATTCGTCTCAGCCAGCATGCAAAAACAGCATTTATTTCTAGAAAGAAGGAACGGAAAATGGAGTGGAATTTTATTACTGCGCATCTGAAGCCCATCAATTCAAGATGTGCTAAACATGTGCGATATTGTTTGCCGAGAAGTTGAGAAGGAGTCTCATTACGCATTTTTCACCTTATTGAACTCTTCTCATCTAGAGAGGATGAGAGCCGGAGAGGCTGGCTTCCATAATTTGTGTTCGTTTCATACTTATGTAAAGGTAAACAGACGGACCGTCATTCTCGGGGTTGTTGCAATTGCAGAGAAATGGAGAGAATCGTCGATAAACACAATATGCTCTGAGTCTCTCCTTCGTTTCAGCACTTTGTGCACATGTGTTGAGTGTTAATGGAGTTGGAGGAGTTTGCGAGAGAAAGGAAATGCAATACGTTTGTAGTCTACTACTTGGCAGTGTTTTATAGAATTTGAGGATTGTTGAATGAATGTGTGTGTGTAAGAGAGAGAGAGAGAGAGAGAGAGAGAGAGAGAGCATGTAATGCCTTCATCACCCAAATCTATCCCAGATCCTGTGATTCCACGCGTTCAACATTTACCGTCGTCGTTGTCGTCGCAAGAAAAAACAGTAGGGAGCACGTTCTGTTTTCTTTCAACAAACCACTGCTGCCAAGTTGACGCTCTCTCAGAGTAACAGAGAGCTTGTTGCCGTTGAGAGAAGACTCCTCCGTAAATATGTAGTGTACACGACAGAAGGGATTTTGAAAGAGGACTGTAAGCCACTTGTATTTGTCTTTTCTTAACTTTTCTGCCCGTGTTTGTCATGTCGAATGAGAGCAAGTATAAATCCAGCTGAGAATTCACTTCTTGACATGGAGGTGTGCTTTTGTCGACGCAATTTAACGAAATCATTCGAGCACGTTTTCAGCGATATATAGGCTCCATCTGACGTCGTATAGCAATACGGTAGTTGGCCGTGGAAATTCATTTCAAATTTCCTTTCTTCAACACAAGCCTCTCACGTCTGCAAATATATTTTGAGCCATTTTGAGGATCTTCGTCCATAAGAATGATGTTTGATGTGGAAATGCATTACCACCAGTGATTAGGAAACACTCGTACCTCTCTCTCCTAATATTTCCTGCCTGACCGTTGAGATATGTGCGCCTCAAGTTGACGTCACTTTTGACATCTGTGTTTCCACCTTGAATGGAAACGGTTATTTTGAAGGCTTGGAAAATTCCCTGGGCTTTTATTCCTTTTTCTTTCTCTTCTTTGATGTTGTTACGTGTGTGTGAAACTGTACTCATAGGCAACTGGGCTGGTCTGGCTCGATGTGGATTACGTAAAATTGAAAGTGGCAATTTATTTTCCTCGAGTTTTTAACATTTTGTTTGCTACGGACCGTACTACCAACACTCATTTCCACTCAATTCCGGATACGTTCGAAAAGGTTTGAGAAGCCCTGGCACGTCTGCTTCATTGCGTCTGAGCTTTTCAAGCATTTTACCATTCACTCAGCCCTCTCTATGTAAATGACAGATGTACTTCCTTCAAAAAAAATTGAACGATCACAGAGAACATTGCAAACGCTATAAGCGTAAACAATACGTAAATGTCATTTTCACATTGAAAATGTGAAAAAACATGCCTCCCATGCTTTGGAAAGACATGGCTTTTATAACTTTTTTACTTTGCGTCAGCAGTTGTTTAGCAATCTGCAGTACGTCTTGATTTACTACTCGGATCTTTGTCAATATGCATTTTCTCATTTAACAAATAGACAGGGAATCTTACCATGGTTTAAAATCAGCCAGAATCAAATGATAATTTCGTATTTTGCATCAGAATTCCATCGACTCCCACAACATATTCACAGGTGGCTGCGAGAACTTAAAATTTAATACAATTCTCGAAGCATTTGTGACCGCCCGAGTTGCGAAGGGCAACGTCGAGAGTGACGAGAAACTCAGTGATGAATGGAGGACTATTCAAGGTCGGCATACCGGCCCTATGAACAATTATGTCTTTCGGTTGCAAAGGTGTTTGGAAATCCTGCCGTCGTCATTCTGTCGCGTTGTGCACCCTATCTCATCGTAGGCATTATTTAAAGATAAGTTCTGAATTTTATTGAGATTGTTCACTTAAAATTATCAATATAAGTATCTGAGGCTGTGAATAGGTCTTCCGATTGACACTCGAGATGGTGGAAGGAATGTGTTACTTAGATATTTCTAAAGGCTCCACAAACTAAATAATCAGTGATCGTATGCTCCGACGCATCTTCAAAACTGCGGGCAATCGTCAAAGCAAAGAGTTCAATGTCAAAGACATCCTTCAACCTAGCTCAAATGTGAAGCAAGTGACGCTGTATAAATGATACATGAATCCGAAACGTATCATCATCTGTCGCACATGAACCTCTGTCCAATTTGTCACTGTCATGATTATCATTGCGATACTGCGTTCCTCACACAAAAAACCTGGCGTTTATCCACTAACAGAGAAGGAGAGACCGCATACGTCTTGCGAGTGTGTCGTAGTGTAGAAAGGTGTGACAAAGTGGACTGTATAGTAAATGTGTGAATATGTACTCAGCTTTTTTGTGTGGAAACGTATTGAAGACATGTGAAAAAATGCTTGTTGTGACATATTGTACATAAAAATGTAGTGTAAAAAGATTAATGCATAAAATACAATGTACTAGAGATATGATAAAGTGCAAAATACTAGAACCAAGAAACTTACTTTCACTAGCTAAACTGTCATATTCTTTTTATGCTTTTGTCCTTTCACAAACACACAAACACACAACCGGCTAATCACAAACGTGGATCGGGCTTTAAACAGCAACTGCGACAGGCGAGTATTTATACTGATTCTGATTACTTTACTACATGTACCAAACAAAAAAATGTGGGATGTCACCATCTTTTTTTTCTTTTTTTGATAATGAGTTTGATGACTTGCAATCCTCAATTTACTTGCACTATCGTTTTGATGTATTGCTTGCCTGTGCGATGTTTACTTTGTATATTATAATTTTCACGAGTTTTCCTCTTTCATCGTCTTTTATACATATTTTCTTTTAAAAGAATATTATCACAGATTTCCCTTAATTGATTCTTCATCTTTTCCTTCCTTCGTATTTTTGTTTTCTTCTTGGGACTCATGTAGTTCTTCAACATACGATAATTGAGAGGCGCGTGTCTTCTGTAATTTTCTTTTAGTTATGTAAATTCCTAATTCTTATCATCTTATACTGGATATTTTATTTGCACGAGAAAAGAAAATAATGACTTGTTCACTTTGTTTTGGAATGCAATTTTCATGTTGATGATCCTCCTCTTCACTATTTATGCATCTTACTGTACGACGGCGAAGGGAAGGAAAGTGATGTCGCTGACTCTAATTAGATTCTCTTTTCATTTTTCAGACAGCAACAAGGGGAAGAGCAAAAAGTGGCGGAAGATCCTTCAGTTCCCACACATTTCACAGTGCATTGACATCAAAAATAAAATAGGTAAGTCAACCGTTCACAACGTTAATCTCATGCCTTATTGAACTCTCCTCCGTTTCTTGTGAGAGAGGGTGAGATACACACGGCTTGAAAGAGGAAGTTTAGATACCGACGGAAAACGTAGCCTTGTAGGCACCCTTTCACCCTTGAGTTCACACTCCAGATATATTTACGGAGACAGGGGCAAGATAAGACTGGATAAGAAAAACATGTCCGGAAGACGTACATAATCATTTCAGGACATGAACATGAAAAAGGTTATCGTCGAAACGCGAAGCTTTTCATAACACGAGGCTCTTTTCGTCAACTCCTTCAGAGAGAGAGAGAGAGAGAGAGAGAGTTGGCCAAAGGAAATTGAAATTGTTTGGTGTGCTTTCACCTGAAACACGACAAGACTCGAGGAGGATGAAAGTAAATTTATTGAGCCTCGACATTTCTCTTCCTCCTCCCTTTCCTTGCTCCTCGTACTGAAGGCAGAAAGGGTGTGTGAAATGAAAGCAATTCAATTTTTGTCATCAAAAACTTGTCATTTAATTTCCTTCAACTGATTCAATTAATTGACTTTTTAAATTGGGCCCTCTGTCTGTCTCACTACCTAACACGTATGTGTTCCTTGGTCATAGCTCTTGATCAAGCGGCGGATAAACTGATGCACTGAGACTCTCTTCATATTTTATATTTTATATAATCGCGTGCTACCGCAAAAGTGCTCGAAGCCCTTTTCACCGAAACACTGTGCTTTCCCAGTCGATATTACAGTAGTGCGGTAGATAGATATACCAAAATGGTTCAGTAGAAATCAGACATTTCAAGATGATGATGATGATGACGATGAAGAATAAACAGCTTTCTAAATCATTTGAGACAAAGCTCTGTGAGTTGCTGGAACAAATTGCTTTCCTCTTCCCTTGTTGTTCAGCCCAAAAGGGAGAGCGGAGTGAGAGTTTGCGCCTCCAATATTATTCTCTCTTTTAACTTTAGGCAAGATTAGATTATAACCTTTTCTCTGATACTATTGGAAAATCTTCTTCCATCGTCTCTCTTTCGCTTGCTCATGAAAGCAAATCTTCTTATGTGACTGACTACGACTTCTCAGCGAGCCTTTTTTCAAAGACTCCCATATTCTTCTAGCCGATTCTCTAATGGTGGTCTCATTAGGGAAATGTGTGTACGCTTTCTTTCAATGGCTCGCTGTACCCGAAGGTTCATTGAGTAATTGGATATTTTTGTTTCATTCACTAATAGTTTTTTTTCTTCTCTCCCCCGAAGAAAGGAATAATCTCATTCACAAAGATCACAAGTCGTGGGCGTTCAATTTCATGGGTTATAAGTACATGTATGTATATAAACTCGTTGCAGCTTCTGGTGGGAGCAGAAACTGTCAAGAGAGATTTCCAAAATAAATTAAGAAGTTACAAATGTCGATTCGAAATGTTTATCCGAGTTTTGGAGGAAGAGAGAGAGAGAAGAAAAAGTTCTAACTCAAGAGGCTAAATTATACGTGGAAAGGAGTTGATGAAAGAGGTTGCAACCCTTCGTTTGAATTTCATCCTTGACACAATTTGCTCCGTCATCATTTTAGAGAATGTCTAGTAAATTTGAGTTATTCGATGATTTCCATGAACTACTTAGCGAATCGAAAGCTTCTTGATAGAGAGAGAGACGATGAGATTGCGAACATATCGTCGCATTCCTCTCTGAGTATTTTCCTATCAAGAAAAATATATGGAGCAGCAAATGATGTTTGATGAGCTCCTATTCTTCCACGTCCCCGTGGGATGCATGGACGTGTGAGTTTTGTACGTACATGCTATTATATCTTCCCATATCTGAAAAATATGCCGAATCAGTAATTTGTGAGCGAGAAGGTGCAGTACAAGCTCAAGTTGTGCACACTTTGCCCATTTGCTTGACAACCGTGTGTATTCGTTGCAAGGTGAGATGGGCAGTAACAATAATCATCATAAATGAAGGAGTCTTCTTACTCTTCAACTACCTAGAATGTTTACAATCTAGACAATCTTTTTTTCCCTGAGCACCAACCACGAGATAGTGATGCTTTATAGTATTGCCTCTTCACATACATTCACAAGGTGAAGATAAGGATATATTTTTCATCACACGATACCTTGTCCTATACGAGAGGAGGACGGTGAAGTACAATTTTTATTCAGTTCTCTCTCTCAGTGCTTAGCAATAACGAAGGAAGCGATGATAGTTGGGCTCATCAACTGAGGAATATCATCAGGCCTATAAACTTTATATATCTCCTCCCTTTCCTGCTCTTTCGTAAATACATGTATAAAAACGTGCGTTCATATTATTGTAAACTGCACATACGTTCTTTCCGCTCTATCCTCAGGATGCGAAAAAGTAGTGAGCAAGGTAATGAAATAAAAAGTATAGAATTATTCAAGGAGATCCAGAGGGCAAATATAGAGGTATTACTCTATGGGCATCTATAAAAACTGCTTTCACCAAACTAGCGCCAGCAGAGAGCGTGCCTCTGACATATGTGAACTTTTGTGCAAATGATACTTGTACAAAAACATATTGAGGGTGGCAGAAGAAAACGACGACTACACTTGCTCTCACCACAACACACATACAGTGAGAGGTCATTTTGTGGACATCTTGTTTAAACAGGGGGAGGTCTTTTTGTGTAAATATAGTGGAGTCATGTTCCTCTCCTTCTCTCTCTCTCTCTGGCAGTTTAGGGTAAAAGAGAGAAGGAGAAGGAAAAAGAGAGATTTCACAAGAGAAGTAAAGTCGGTCAGTCGTACTTAATTTTTATCATTATTTTTCTCTTCGTTTTTCTTCCCCTTTGTGTACCTCTTCCTCTATCCCCCGAATTATGGCTTTCTTTTGTATTATTGTATCTTGTGCTGCATCCAAAGATACCTAGAGACACTGCCTTTGTGTCTGTGTGTCGTTCCGTTTCAAATCTAATTGTGAGTTGAGCAGTTTGAGTTCAACCGAAAAAGCTCCTGGTTGAGCACATAGAAAAAAGGGCTAGAGAATAGCACCAGAAAATGCGAACTGGAAAGAAATTCGGATGAGATAGCCTTACCTTTTACGCCACACAGAGCTGCATGGCTCTACATTCATATTAAATTGCACGTAAAGAGCTTCTCTCTCCCACTTTCACTCCTCATATGTGTGTATGTATGTGCGTCACGAGGTTGATAGTCTTTGTTCTTGTCTTTTGTTCCGGAACAGATGTCCAGTACGGGTATGTTGTTGACAACCAGCCTATAGGTAGGCTCCTGTTTCGCCAGTTTTGCGAAGCAACAAATCCTAACTACCGGATCTGCAATAGCTTTCTCGATGCCGTGGTAAGTCGATTATGTTGATTGCTTTGTATGTAAGAGGTTTCTCGGTCTGCATATATTAATCACGTACGCCTCTCTCCAGAAGAGGAAAAAGTATCGTTGAGCGGAGGAATGGTAATGCAGGGTTGTTGTTCGATGTCACTCCGCTTGGAGAACAAAAAGATATACATACATATATGTACACGTTCCTTCCATTTGTCTCTTTGTACATATTATACCATTGTAAGAATGGCATGCAAGAGTATTCATACTACATATTTTGATGTGGATACGCGAGTTGTTTTGCGCAAAGTGATATGATTTTGATGACGTGATGCGTTTTGCTTTGATGTTTGAAATCAACAGGAAAAATATGAGATTGAGATGGACGAGCGCCGGGTGGAACTGGCCGAATTTATTTTTCAGACCTTTTTGTCGGAAAACGTAAGTGAGACGAGGCTGACAACTCGCAACCATTAATATTCATTAGAGACACTAGGTACACGTAATCCTGGGTGTGTGTGCGTGTGTGCTGACAACTTCACTCTTTCTCTTGAAAGAACGCATCTAAAACCACTCACTCTCGGCGTTGTATTTTCTGTGGAAAAACAACTTCCCGAATATGAATACAGATTTTAGTATGCTGCAAAGAATCCACGGAGCTTTTTACGTGGTCCAATAATATCATTGTAGATGCTGAAAGCTTCCCTCGTTGTTACCCGAAACACTTTTTAGTTCTCTTTAGTTTCTGGATTTTTTGTCTATTACATTCACACATGCACGCATAACAACTTGTAGAAAAACGCTTCCAATTTGACTGCCATGCGTAAAGAAGCATGTGCAAACCTCAACTTGAAGCGGAAACTTGAAATGTTTTATGTTGAGGGTTGAGAAGTTTTCAATTGTTCTGATCCTCTCTTTCTCTCTGTGTCTCTCTCGGTGATTGTAGGGCGCCCAATCGGTAAAGCTGATCGACTCGGATATCATTGAGAGATGTGAGCAATGTATGGGTAGCAAATCTCAGTTTACTGAGTGTGCCAAGCAGGTCAAAGACTTTTTAGCAGATGAGCCCTTCCGTTTGTTTGAACAGTCAATGTACTTTCATCGTTATCTTCAGTGGAAATGGTTGGAGAGGTTTGCTTTCAATCATGTCATAAAAATAATATACAAAACATTTTTGAGGCTGCTCAAATTATTTACAGTACTACTACAAACAATCATGGTTTTTTCACCCTCTCTCTTTTCTGTTGTTTTCCTTTCTGCGAATTTCTGCACTCTGACATGTTCTGAACTGACTCCACCGTTGAGCAGCACGAAACATTCATCAAAATCATGTCTTTTTCTCTCCAAAACTTTTTCTTCTCTCTAACTAGTTTTAAAGTCCACACTCAGCAAAACTTTTTTTCCCTCTTTCTGTGCATTCTGTTCAAGCAGTGTTCTAACTGGCAGCATGTGTGTATTTGTGTCTCGTCTCCTTTTTGCTCGCTAACGAGTTAGGTTCTCTGCGGTATCGACCACTTGCATCAACTCGGGATCGTGTACCGCGACTGTAAACCAGAGAATATTTTGCTTGATGATCATGGACATGTACG
Organism: Alloscopus bannaensis; assembly: GCA_027743745.1. NCBI lineage: Eukaryota > Metazoa > Arthropoda > Collembola > Entomobryomorpha > Entomobryidae > Alloscopus > Alloscopus bannaensis. Next base: position 38,201 of record JAHZMW010003413.1, on the reverse strand, counting down.
AATCTCAGATTTAGGACTTGCGATTGAAATTCCTGAGGGGGAAACCGTGCGGGGTCGAGTGGGCACCGTTGGCTACATGGGTAAGCAAAGTTGCTCTCTCTCCCTTTCTCTCTCTCTCTTCCAGCCTCTGGTTTTCTCTTGCATCGAAAGTCCCAATCGCTTCGATTGTTTCCAGATGACAAGGCAAAGGAGAGGGGAAAAAGATGTTGCTTATGGGTCGTCGGTGAGCTATCTCAATGGGATCGAAAGCACTAAAAAGGTCTCCTTCTGATTCTTGTCTTTATAGCTCCCGAAGTTATCGACAACGAAAGGTACACTTTCAGCCCAGACTGGTTCGGCTTTGGTTGCTTAGTCTATGAAATGATCGAAGGATCCGCTCCTTTCCGAGCTCGCAAGGAGAAAGTGAAGAGGGAAGAAGTTGATCGGAGAGTGAAGGAGGACGCTGAGCGATATTCATCACGTTTCTATGATGATGCGAGGCATCTTTGTCAGGCGGTATGTTTCTCTTCCTGGTCTTTCTCCATTTTCCTACGCTCATTAAGTTTTTTTTACTGTGGCGGATGTGTTATTTTCCCTGATCTCTGGCAGATAAAATGTATATATTTGTATGTATGCACGGATGGATGTATAGCATGGTGTATGGTATGCGTGTGTGTGGTTCTTATTTTTTTGAGCGCTTTCTCCATTTGTCTTTCTCCAACTCCCCAGTAACAAATAGGAGATTATGTCAAGGCTCGAAGAATGTTGATCTGACGATTTCGTGTTTTGTTTCTCCCTTTGTGAATTGTAGCTTTTACGGAAACATCCAAAGGAACGGCTGGGTTGTAACTCGGGACGAAACGGCGCTTCAGAAGTTAAGCAACATCAGTTTTTCACCTCGCTCAATTGGAAACGGGTTGAAGCCGGATTGGTAGATCCTCCTTTTGTTCCTGATGTAAGTTTAACGAGCACATAGAGGAGTTGTGGTGGAAAGGTATGCTGTGTTGGCGAGAATCAGAAATGCTCACACGAAGCATCGATCTATCTCTATTCTTTTCAGCCTCACGCCGTGTATGCCAAGGATGTGTTAGACATTGAGCAGTTCTCCACTGTCAAAGGAGTCAACCTGGATGCTTCCGACGATTCCTTTTATGCAAAGTTTAACACAGGCTCGGTCTCCATTCCCTGGCAAAATGAGGTACAGATCTCTCAGACATTTCACTCTCTGTCGTTTCAGTGATGCATTCATGTCAGGTCATGTGCCTGATCTCATACGAAGCCATGTGAAATCATATACACTCTGTTCCGAAACCTCGGAATAATTGATTTTTTTCCTATTTCTACAATACAGATGCATGGATTCTAATGATATTGTGTATGCAAGGTTAGCTACCAGGGACACTCTGAATTTTACCAAAAATACCCAATGCGGTCCACCAGGGGAGTGGGCCTAACACATGCGTCATTTTTAGCTGTTCCAAAACCTCGGAATAATTTTAGGCTTTTAAATAATATTTCTTCTATGCAGAGGGTTTGGTCTTGGCAGGTCAACGACGTATATGACATGACATTAGGGCTACCAATTGCAACATATAACTAATCGATCCAACACCGCGTTACTCAGATACATTGGATGTTATGATTTTCCTAAATTAACATGGGCGCTTTTGGAAAATTGCGACTTACCGCGATAATTCACGGTTAGTCTGGACGCAACAGACATTACGGCCTAGAGTTTCTAGTGGCTGATAACCTTCTGTGGGAGGTACTTTCTTATATGCATAATTAATCTAAACATACACCATGATTACTTCCGGGGCTAGTTGAATGCGGATAGAAAAAAATTGTGTTAGCATAATGGATGAATTCAAGAAGATTACTTCGATCAACTAGTGAGGCATAACCAACTGTTCTAGAAGAAATATTTAAGTTGTATTGAAAGTCTTATGAAAGGAAGTGCCAGAAACGGTGACAATCAACATTTGTCCCAATCTGGTATAACGACAGATACCTCTACATGTGAAAAATATTGTGTAAAAGCGTACAATTATTCCGAAGTTTTGGAACAGCTAAAAATGACGTTTGCGTTAGGCACACTCCCCTGGTGAGTCTCATCCGGTGTTTTTTGATGAAATTCAGAGTGTCTCTGGTGGCCCACTATGCATATTCAAATCATAAGAATCCATGCATCTGTCTTGTAGAAATAGGAAAAAAATCAATTATTCCGAGGTTTTGGAACAGACTGTACATACATCACATCCAACTGGTATACAAGGTGCTTTTGTGACACACAAAATGTGAACATTGTATATACCTGTATACCTGCTTTCTTGTTGCCGTGTGTCTTTGATGGTGGCCACATGCACTTCCCCGATTACATTTTCGATGAACAATACGTGTCTCTCCCGGTAACTGACAGGAGGCCAACAAATCTTTTGTTTTATTCCAGATGGTCGAGACTAACTGCTTCCGAGAGTTGAATGTTTTTGGACCAAATAATACGCCCAGTCCAGATCTCCTCCTTGAATGCCCACCTCCGCCACCCAAGTCTGGATGCTTTCCGTTTCGTCGTAAAGCGAAAGTAGGTTCACTCTCTTTCTCTCTTTTATCTCTTCTTTCGTGATTTCCTAATGCTCTTCTGGAAAAGATCATTATTCGTAACGAGAAGTCAGAGTGACAGCAAAGACGTTTTTTTTTTGTTCTTTCTATCCTATTCTGTGATTTTCCCGACCTCAACTCTGTAGCAGAAGAAAGTTGACTCAGGCGCCACAAATCATCGAGAAAGCTGATTTTGTTTCATTCAATGTTTCTCAAAAGACAAGTGGTTATAACGTGAATTATGTACGTCGATTAGTTCAATTTTTAAATAAGTGCATTCAAAAAAAATTTGGGTAGACAATTTACTGTTTAGCTAAAAAAAATAAGAAGCTTCCATTCGATTGCTGCTCCACCACGACAACCAACAACCCTATATCCAGCAAAATGAGTACGAGACGGTGTTCACTGTGGCTAGGAAAACTCCAAACTTTTCCCCGCCACTATCATTACCTCCACAGGATGATCAAGTTGAGAGAAAGTGAAAGGAAAATAGATTTGTTAAATGTACCTGTTCGCGTCTGTGCATGAGTCTTCAGAAGACGGAGAGGATGGCGTGGTGTCACAGCGCCAGTGCGGTAGTCGATATATCAAACCTCACGCAACCCGAACGGAATAAGACGTCAAAAAGGATGACACTTGCGCCGTATGTTGATGTGTCTCGTGCTTTCGTCTGACACGACATGTAAATGACAAACAGCTTTGCATCATTGAGCCGCTAGCCAATTTGTCACACCCTCGCTTCCCGTCGTCGGTTCGCCCTTCCGACGGTAAACCACCTCAGAAAACAGTGCTCTTTCCGGTGGAATACTATGCATCAAAAGGATTCCCAGGATAACCACACACTCCGCTTGCTAGCTACTACACTAATGTATTCATCATCGTCATAATAGTCATCATCAGTGCTCCACAGTTCAGCACCCAACCCAAAAGTCAACTGCCAACAGCTCTACACAGCCCCACTCGACTTGCTGGGAAAATGTTTGTGTGTTTGCGTCGTATATGGGACGGAAGGTAGACGAAGAATTCAACTTCTTTCTCTCTCTCTCTCTCTCTCTCTCTCTCTCCCTTTTTCTCTTTATTCCCATTCTCCCTCTAGAGTTAAAAGTTACGAGAACAACTCCATAAATAAAGCATACACGGCTTGCACAATGTTTCATCTCCAGAGAACTAACGATGCTAGCCGGTGGTAATCATTCCAGTTTGCCGTTTCGAACGTACATTGATGTGTTCATAAGTCGTCTTCATACTTTTACAAACGGGAGGAGCTGACATATAAAGTGTAGCAAGTGGAATTTCTTTTTAGGAAAAAGACGCTACTGGCGAGGATGGCAAGGAAGCACCGTCACGAATATTTGTGCAATACTCATAGTGTTTCTAACGAACAAACTTGAAATAGGTGTTATGTTATTGGAAGTTAGACCGTTTCTCTCGCACATATTTACAGCGCACACACGCAGATTACAGGAATGATGGAGCAGGAAACTCGGAAACTGTTGCGCCTCTTCTCGTGCAAATTCATCATCAACATCATGAGTACATCATTATCCTTTTCTCTGTCTCTCTCTCAGTTTTTCTCTAATAGTTCACATCGAGTGTCGACTTTGCTTGAGCGTCGATGAGGAAAGGGGGAAAATATGATCAAGTTTGCACACAAAATTGCTCTTACACAAAAAAAAAGAAAAGCGCGAGAGACTAAGTAGAGAGTATATAAGCATCAAAAGAGTTTACGAAATACACTAGCGTTTAGCTCGTTCCGGTACGTAATTCCTTTGTTTGAGATCAACTTCTATCAGTTTACCATTTTTGAAACATCCTCCTCTCCTTCAAAAAATGCTTTTTCAGTAATATTCACGGGGAAAAGAAGAAATTCCACTAGAAGCAGAGAGGGGTTTTTATGCGAGGGGAAGCTTGTGAGCTTCCTCATATTTAGTAATGCTTGTTTTCCAGGCAAATCCGTTTCTAACGCGAAACGAATCCCTTGGAGAGTGAGAGTAACATCAACTGCTGTAGATCCCACCGCGTTATGCGCTCGCATAACAGACTATATAAGTGTATAATATTGTTATCGTAAGATTAGGTTGTTCTCTTTTTCTACGGCTCTACATAGGAATATATTATTTTGGTTCTTTGTTTTCTTCTTAGCCATTTCTGTTTTTAATGGAACTACCACACCGCTCTGGTTTGTTTTACTCTGTGTAACAGTTTTCTACTAGCATTGTGTATGGACATGTTGTTGTGAACTTTTCCGTGAAGTTATTTACAATTCTTTTTTACATAATAGACATACATCCCTACATATATCTGAATATGTATATCGTGACTAAAATTAGTGGTGTACTAGGAAATCTTAATGTGATACATAAAGAAATCCACGAATCAAATATAAATTATTGAATTCTTTCGTATATTTAACCTGATACAGCAAATTGCGAGAGCGTCGTAATAAAAAGTGTGTGTGTCAAGTGGGGAGAGAGAGAGATCAGCGGAATGTTAAAGTTGAGCCGACTCTCACAAAGAGAGCGGCTGTACATACAGTGTATGCAACTTTTACAAGAAGAAGAACACAAGTATCATAATATTTTTACCTTTGAGACTTATATGCTGTAGTGACTTTAATGTACGTCTGTATGTCAACGCTATATAATATATATAATATATATAAATAATTGTCTCCTCTTGTTTTGTTTACTGTCTGCTGAAATAAAACAGTACACAGCTCCATATATAAGTGAAAAAGTGTGTCAGTCCATCATCCTTTTCGTCAAAGTCGTTTTCTGGACCGATAGCGGGAGAGTTCCTCTTAATTTTCTGGTAATACATGAGAACAGCAGCATTCTCCTAAGGATCATGCCGTCGAAATATTAATGCAGATTTCTTTACGTTGGATTTATATACACGCGAGGCCGGAGATGGAAAGACGTTTGTAGAGTACCAATGCGTGTACAATTCACTGTGGTTTGTACATGTCGACTTTTGATACCATTATAAGCTTCCCTTCAATCCATTCAAAAGTTTTTGGGAAAGAAAACTTGATCAATTGCCACTGGAGACTGTATATCGATATAACTATCTCAAGTGCTAGTACTCACTTGTTGTTCAGGGTCAGTTTCAATGAGACACGTCGCGTCCTTGGAAGTCTCTGGTTGTGTGTAGAAAAGGAGAGTGGATGAATCGCTGCAGTAGGGCTTACATGTAGTAGTAGTAGTAGTGATTGATGTTCATCGGTGTCATACTGAAGCGAATTATAACAAGGTTTATGCTAATTGTTGGATAAACATGAAAAACCTCACCAAACAAGCTTCATGTATGCGTAACAACCAAATGTGTAAATTCTTATTTGAGAATGCTATCTGTTCGGCAAACAAAACGGAGGTTTCTCTGTGATAATAAATTCTTTCATATTTTCATGTAAACGGGAGTCGAGAGAGTTTGAACTTTTCCGAGAGAAAGAGAGTGCTCATAACACACAGTGGTTTTGTTGTGAAAGAATAGAGTAGTTTGTTCAAAAAAAATTCTCTGCTTTTCCTTTCTTGTCCTCCACTTTTCCTACTAGTTTTGTAAAGTGGATGTAATTACGAAAGGATAGCAAATAGTAGAGAGCAGATGATACGCTACGAAGAGTCTTTGTGGGCGCATAGATACTACATACGGAAGAGTTGTGCGGAAGCGCCAAGAAAAAACATTGTCCGTCTGCTCCTCTTGCTTTCCTGGTTACCATAATAATTGTTTACTGCGTACATGCACACTTACCTACATGAGTATAGGTATGGAATATGGAGAGACTCTATCTATCTCGGAGGAAAATTAGGGGAAGGCAGTCGTTTTCAGCACATTACTGCTGCTTTGTAGTTACCAATTACGTTCATTTGGCACGTTTGCATCGTATTCCTACGTATTTATGAGAGGAGAGGCGTAGAGAATGGCACACACTCAGACATTGACTCTGCGTCTTGTGAGTGAGACAGACTGAGTTGTGAAGAGCTACCGCAGCTTTTCCCACCATAATAATAATGTAGTGAGGCTTGTGTTCTTTCGCTCGCCCCGTGTGCACAAGTCATACACTCAATCAAGTCAAGATTGTAATTAAAGCTGTTCCCAATTGTTCTTCACTTTCACCTAAACATGTACAAGACAGAGGCGCACACACAGGTAATGGGTCTAATATAAGTTGGAATTATGTATCATGATTTTGAGTCATATCCTGCAAATCCTTCCCATGCTTTCACCACTTTGCACAAGTTGCAAACTGTAAAAGCGAGAGAAAGCAAGACGAGCTTTGCCTATATCCAAACATACGCGGAAGAGACAAGCATAAAAAAAGCAAAAGCATTTTTCACTCTCTCATTTCTCTCCGCAACAAAGCCAAAAACGAGAAAGGAGAAGGACTTCTGTCTCTCTCCTTTACTTTGAGAGATGCTGGGGAAATGAAAGTTTTCACACCTCGTTGCTCTTTCTCTCCCTAGTCAGCTAATCCGTAAGGATGTGTGATGTATTCTCTTGCAATGTGCCCCATCCTTTTTATGAGGATATGTGTGTACTCGTATATCTTGGTCTCGTTGTAGCCATTGCATTATCACCTCTGACCATTTGAATTATGCTATATCCTTTCTCTCTCTCTCTTCTACAAACTCAAATAGCTTTCTCTCCTCTCGTTCCCTAACTCTTACGCTACGCGCTCACACCGCACAATGCTGAAAAGCAATGTGACTTACACTTGAGCCTAGGGAGAAAGCACGCTGCCTGCGTGGTGTGTGTGCAAAGTTTTTTATGATGCAAGTTGTGTAGTTCTCTCTCTATGGTCAAGTTATCATCATTCGCAACTTTTTCTCTTCAGACAACCAACCGGGAGAGGAAAATCGAGTACTTTCTAGTGAACTTTTTATGCACGCCATTTCGATTTCTCGCAAACTGCGTTGTCATTGCAACAATCTCATTGAGTATTGGAATTGAACGAGCATTTGTTCCTCCGGAGGACAAAAGGCAAAAGAATACGGGAGGAAAGCAAGGAATTTTATTTTTGCCAGATCATGCTGGACGACAAGTAATAGTTGATGAGTTGGATTGCATACGTTCTCTCCTCCTGTTTTATATCCTCTTGAGCAAAGTGTTTTAATGGTCCTCACCACCATGTTGAGAAGATGAGAGGCAGGCACGTAGACTGCCTACACATTGATAACTGTTGCGTGTACGTAAATATCTGAATTGTAAATGTGATTTTTTCCAGTAAAATCGAGAACCATTGGAGTGGACATGATGTTATTACTTTTTTAGGCTTTTCGATTTGACTACTAGCTCAAGACATTTTCAAGTTTACTGTACAAATGATGATACTTTTAATGAGCAGAAGTAGTCACTCGTGGAAAAGCCGTGTCATCACAATGCTTCAGATAGGACTGGAATTTACTGTGTAAATCTGCTTTTTCACAGTTGAGAACAACCTGTGAGGACAATGTGTTAAGAATCTTTTGTGCTTTGTATTGAATAGCTTTTGAGAGAACGCTTCTGTCTGTTTTTTTTCTTTGCTTGGAGTGAAGTTAATAGAAGACGCAGACACATTTTTTTCTCGAAACTAAAGGGTTATGATTCACACGGAGTTCAGGTTGGGTAGGATGATCTCGATCTTCTGAACAATACAATGGATGTCAACGTAATCTAGATAAATGCTCGGTGGGTGGCTTATTGTGATTAGCCGATGTAGGTAATTTAATCCTGGTTTTCATCACACTCCGGAAAAGTGATAAAAGCAATTGTACCACAGTTCCACGTAGAAGTAAAACGTTTCCAGAGCGAAATGGGATGAACTTGGTAGCTACCGAAAGTCATTATCATATGAGTTTGACACGTCTGTCTGATTGTCTGTTATTTCCCACGGAGCAACACGTCAAATTTCTTCAAAACTGGAAGTATTTAGTTTAAACTAGTGTGCGAACTCGTACTCATCTCTAAGCTCAGACGAAAATCGATGGTATCCCCAATTTTGAGATATTCGTTATCACCAACTCTTTGTAATCGGCTGTTCAACGTTTGAAGAGACACAAAGCCAGAACGTCCTGCCGGTACTTGCTTACATCATGTACCAATGATTTATTCGTACTTCTCGCCGTGGTTTTCACATTCTATAGCAACTGCACGAGATTGCATTTCACTCCTGTAATTACAGATAATGCATAAATTAAATCTGGGAGTAATCTAATTGGCGTTTTGCCTACGTGCGGTCGCTTATCGTCCCTGTTCCGAATTAGTTGAGGGAAAATCCCGTTGAAATCGTGCTTCTTTTTAAGTGCTGATAAGTGTACTCATTCTACGCTGCATTTGTGGGAGAGATAGCAGCGTCATTTGTTTCCCATCACTTGTAACTGGCCAGCGAAAATGTAGTATTATGCGAAGGAAAGGTTTCATAATTTTTAGGTTATAGTACGTCTCATAGTGAATACTTTCTTACAAAAAAAAATACTTAACTTCAAAACAAGGCCGTATTACAGTACAATAATATACGAGTGAGAATTCGGCTAAGACGTGGCTCAGAGGTATGAAATATGAGTTCATCGAATAAGACGTACCAGTCCAGACACTGTTGTCAGTGTACAATGTGCATTTCAACAGATGTCATACTCCGAAGACGAAGAAACCCGGATGAGTCACTGTCACTCTATATTTTTCCAGCCCAGTTACAATAAACGAAAATACACAATCAGAGGTTGTTAAAGAAATCAGTAAGAATGGAAAGAAGCTTCGTTATTTTTACGAAAACAATCCAAGCTTAAATGAAACTAGGAGCCAAGCCACCGATTGCTTCTCCTTATCAAAATTCTGAAAAAGATTCAATTGACAGACGTACGTATACTTACGTACAGCACAAAAAGGATTTGTGTTTTTTAATACGAACAGCTCCACTAATTTCCTGTGATGAGCCCATGTTTCCTTAACATCTCACACAATTGTCGGGTTCTCCATCAGGCTAGTACCATGTATCATCTATGAAGACAAACATAACTGTCATACAAGTACATCGCAAAGAAAACGCGTTCAGGAATTTGTTGTAACAGGCTGACTGTCAGTTATTAGTCAGTCGAAAGGAGTTTATCTGCACTCACGAAATTGTACTGACTGTGAGCTGAGTGTTTTTTAGAAGCGACACCGTAACATTTCATAATATGTTACCATCTTGCATAAATATATATTAGATAAAAAGGGCTTTACCATCTCACAAATGACAACTAGGCAAGAATTAATTAGTTATGAGACGCGGTCGTTGAACAGTACAAGCAATTATCGTTTTTAATACATTTTTAGCGAAATTCACGTACGAGAAGCGTAGTAAAGAGGACGCATTGCATAATAAATTGGATCGTTCCTGGTGTGTCTAGTTAGTACTCTTAATGGATACTTAATGGATAGGCATCGTGATCGTACTTTCTCCAGCCGTGCTGTTCACCCCACTTTCTCTTTCATATTTACCTCATTAGAGAAACTAGAGACAAGCTAGATGTGTATCATCAAAATATTGCGCTTCCCTTCCGTTTCACCACAACGTAATACTAAAATAACACTGGTAGCACATAGAGCTCCATTCTAACACATCAAACGATTCATATTATTCCCACTTTTTATGGATTCTATTAATTGTTCAAAACTTGATGACCTTGTTTTTTAAATGAACTTTTGATACGTGTTTAACGATACTAGTGTGTGTCAAATTCTTTCACGCCGTTGATAAACAAAATGAGTTTGGTGATATTTTTAAAGCCAACCTTTGTGTCTCATTCTGTTATTTCATTGTAGTTCTCCTTCTCCGTTCCAACGAATGTAACTTAAATGGTAAATGTCATCATTTTTAATACATTGTGTTCCTCTTATTTGCGTTACTAAAGAGACGCGTGTTGTTTTGCTATATATCGTTGTGATCTTATAAATAAATCGTGTAGATTGTAAGAACATACCTAACTACTATGAGCTAAACTAGTATTACACTTAACATTACTCTTTACGAAATAAAAAATACGTACGCGAGTATTCTGCTGTGTGCTCGTGTGAGATGTATCGTGGAGGTGACTTTCTCTAAACAAGTCGTCAAACTAAATTACTGTGTATTTAAGGAATAAGAACATATTGTAACTGTAAATGTCTCCATGTTTGTACTCTAGGCTGTAAGTCTTGAGAAGGGAGAAAGGTGTTAGCAGAACAAAGAGAAATCATTAACCACCTGTGTATATATCTAAGTAATGAATTTAATTAGTCTCGTACGTACATAAATATATATGGATATATAGAAACGTAACAATACACAATTACTATTATTATTATCAAATGACATTGACTGTTGTTTACGTATATTCCAGTTACCGTATTATTTGGATATATGGAATAAAGAAAATATTATATGACCTACTTCATGTCGTTATAGTAATGAGAAGTTCAAATTCTTCATGAGCTTTTTGCTCGGAATTGTGGAACATTGTTTTTTTAGCCTTCACTGACTACGCGACAGTCTTCTAATAATCCAGCAGCAAAAGAAGCATTTGTAGATGCCACTGTGCATGCCAACGCTTGCGAGACATAGTCGAAGAGGGAGCATAGCGATGAGTTCCTTTACAATCATCAAGAGGTATCAAAGTTTGCCAAGTACTTTAACCTTAATGCACTTCTCCGCAAGTGGTAAGAGCAAGTTTACTGTAGCAACTCCAGCTCGTAACACGTTTTTTTTATTATTTTTCTCGCTTTCTGTCTCTCTCACTTCGTAAGAGAAATGGATCACATATTTGATGATGATGGCAAGGAAATTGTTGAATTAATGTGTTGAAACAACTCGGAAAGATGGGATCATGCTATATTCATTCCTGTCTGTCACTCAAGCTAGTAGCTTTATTGACGTTTAAGCACTCGACACATTCAACGGGATATGACGATGGTGTGTATGCTCTTTGGAGTGGAAGGAGAAAGTTTCCTGTTTCTTTGGGCAAGACAGTGTACAATGGAGGAAGGAAAATCCCTGGAAAATATTACACTCATTTCGACCTCCTTTCTCTCTCTCTCTCTCTCTTTCTCTGCACAAAAGGATACAATTATCCTTTCAATCAACACCATACTACATAACTTTACGCAGCCGCGGAGTGATCTCTATCTTTGGTATGCATATAAATGTATGTACGTAATTTATTTCTTTTTTTCTCCTCTCGCTTTCCCTCATTGCCAGATTGTTTCCTCCGTTTTAGTGATAAACAATAAACACGTTTCGCCCATTGTTTTCCCAGCCAGGACTAACTCAAGAGAGACTCGTCGAAACTAAGTATACATTCGGTTGATATGAATAAAATATTGTGGCACAATACATTATAGTTCGAGTGGTGGAGGATGTTGGCACGAAGAAGTCAGTGAGAGTAGTCGTTCTCGTGGCAAAGTCTTTTTGTTCCCAATTCACACTTCTGTTGAAAATATGATGCCTGGCTTTTATTGATCAGGAAAACCTACAAACAGACTTTTACTTAACACATACACACTCACGCACACACATGGTTTTCAGCAAATGTCGAAAAAATGAATTCCACCCCAGATGTGTAGCTGGAAATATGGAGAAAATCTCACGTCGACACACGGGGAAAACGGATTCATGTTTGAGGCACACACACACCATCAAAATGGAGAGGAACTGTTTGCTTGCAAAATGTTCCACTTCATCATCCCTATTTCCACATGGTTTACGAAGAGCTCACAATTTCTCTCCGTATTAGTCATTGGATATATCATTATTAAGCGTGAGAGATCTGCTTCAGAGGTTCTCGTTTTGCTTGTCTGTCCGTCCGTCGCTTCCAACGTTTCTAGAAACTGCTGTTGTAGTTTTTTTTAAACATTTGACAAATGGAATTTCCCGAGAATGAAGAGGAATTCTTCAAAAGTGTTTCAAATGCAGGAGTGTTGTGTGTCATAATGTTGTTTCGTTTTCGAATGTGAAATAAAAAGTTGGATGACTTTAAAGAACATGACAGGTGGCAGCACTTTGTTTACTGGATGCTTTGAAAGCGATGATATATTTATCATGGTTTATTGTATGTTTCTCCTCTCTGAGACCGCAATGGGATTTTCTCGGAGAACGTGAACAGAGTTCAGATTGGGCGAACAGGAGGAAAACTTTGACGTGGATAGAAGGCCTTCAATGAAAAGGAGTTTCTCCTCTGGCCGTTCATTCTCTCTCTTTCTCTTGCTTCGAAAATCCAAAGAGAGAAATTTCCCTTATTTTTAGATAAAGCCTAATCCGACAAGTTCCTTTTACTTTTTTACTTTCTCCACCATTCAGAGGGACCACAAGCGAAAAAGAAGGCATTCATAGGAGTGTGGACTTATAAGATAGGGACATTTGGTATACACACACCTCCGACAAAAAGAAAGTTTCCTTTGGGGTTCTTTTAACAAACGAATGATTTGCGGAGACCGCCTTATACACAATTTAAAGATGAACACGAATGGAATGAAACTAAAGTGGAAGAAGAGAGTGGAGTTGGGGAGTTTGGTACAACTTCAAAACAAGATCAAAGTCAACTACATAAACATCACAGTACATGGGGAAAGTTGTGAATTGTATTTTTTCTCCCTGCACTTACATTTCTCCTCTATACATTATGTTTTTTTCTTGTGCAACTCTTTTGTCTGACTAGGCAGCAACGGGCTGGGCAACCCAAGGAGAAAAGCTGTGCGAGTCGATTCCCAGAGAAAGAGTGTTTTCAGCAAACAACGTGTCTACTTTTTTGATATACCAGATATCACAGAGAAGGACAGGGAAAGACGAAGAAGAAGAGACGAAAAAATCATTAATTGTAGCTTAGGAAAAAATGGCAGAGAGGAAGCCGCGCAGAGGTATGTGCATTATGGATCTAAAAAAGATGGTCCACACGTATTGTGAAAGACAGCATCATCATCTTCCTTTCAGTTTGCCTCCTTTCTGATGATCTCGCCTTGGTTTCAAATTTCCCTTGTGTATATCTGGATGATGTAAAGCATAAAGCACAAGTCGCCCAACCATATCCGTCTTGTATTGTTTCCGGTTGTATTTTTTCAACTTCTGCGAATCGCCTTATGTGCTCATTGCATACAGAGTGGGTGAGTGAAAGCGTGTGTCTTTCTCTGTGTGCACTATATGTTTGGATATTATTTTCAACTATCGCCTCCGCCTTCTTCTCCGCCGACACACCAAATTGCTGAAAGGAAAGAATAAGTCGCGACAAGGAGAAAAGTTAATGGAGTACATTGGAAAAGAATATGAAGGCAAGGAGGACAAGAGAAAGAAAGAGAACTCTCAAAGACATGGTTTTCCCTTTGACGACGTTTTTTTATATGCGACCGGAAAACTATCGTAAAAGTACATAGTAAAGATTATACTTGCAAAAATCATTCCACTCTCTCAACCCTGAAGAGAGAAGAAAGAGCAGAAGCAACGACTGCATCAAGACATTAATATCCAAATAAATAAAATGTGTAAAGAACGCCATTGGTTTTGATGGTTCGAATGAACTTTCTCTGTGTGGAGAAAATTTTTCAATGATTTAAACCACTCGAGTGTGTGGGTGTAAAGGGCGCGTAGTAATTTTACTTGATAACTACAGTGAGGAATCTTTTTTCTAGTAGAATCTTCTCGGAAATCACGAGGGAGGGAGGTTCTCACATTACAACGAAGTCCTCGAAAAACTGGATGTACCTACTACCACACTCTTCATATATCTGTCACACGCAGCGTCCACTGATTTTTTTGTTTGTTTGTGGAACACACTATCGTCATGCACATCGTGTATTGAGAAGGACACACGTCCAAACATCACAAACTTGGTGGAGTGTACCGCTGAGAGGCTGTGAGAACAAGGGGACCCCGTAATAAATATCCGTAACGACTCATGAAAGATTTAGCTTTGCTCCTCTTTATATTCCCATTAGATCTCATTACATACGTATTTATGTTGGAGCGCACAGGCTGTGTAAAGTGACATAGTTGTGTAGTATGACACGGAGAAAGTTGGCTCTTTTTAAGGCATGTTGTCGCCGAATCGGTCTCAAGCCGCTTGCTCAACACATCTGGAAAAAAGGCGTTTTTTACACGTCGTCTTACTTCTTTCCTTCGTCGCCTCTCCCTTCACTCCCCCCTCTATTTGAATGGAAGTTGTCAGCACCATATGTGCCGTCGAGATAGTGAACGGCACCCCATTCCTGGCAGATGTTGTACAAAGCGAAATGGATTCACTGTGTGTAACAAATGATCTTTTTAACCGCGCCCGCCGCCCGACTAAAAATGTCATTCATTGATTTCCTCACTTGCATCTTTTATTCTTTTGCGTGTTGACGACTTTTAATGCACGTGTGACTGCTGAGCATGACATTACTCCCAATTCATTCAACTACTTGCTTGGATACTTTCTCCTCTTTTTTAAGAAAAATCTCCCGAGTATTGAAGCGATGCTGTAAACGGGGGACAGGCAAAAGTATGTGCTCAACACAGACACACTTGTCACTTTCTCAAGTCGACTTAAGTGCGTACCTAAACCTTCAACGACTTGCATGAATGTATTCTGCTGTACACGACCATTTAAATAATTCAAAGCCTTTGTGGCAGACGTACAAGCTGATGTAACTGGAGGAAAATAGATACTTGGCAAATTTGAAAAGTGAAGTTTGTCGCGAAAAAATATGTTTGCCTTCTCTCTCGTCGTAAGACGGAATTGGAGCTGGAAAATGCTGTGTGTGATTAATCTTGAAAGCGGCTTTCACCATCATCGCTGACGAGTCGAAGTTCCTTCGAGGAGCACTATGTTTAATCATACATGCATCGAGATGAGACATCGTAAAAAAATCGAGTTACTCAAAGTGCTCCCCCGTAAAATACAACAGGAGGCGATAAAAACAATTCATTTTCCCTTAAAACCATCATTACTCGCTTGTGTGGTCTTTCTCATTATCACAAAAGGGTAGTCGGCAGAACCACTTTTTGGGCAGTCTAGAGTGGAGTTACGAGGTCTAACGATGTGCTAACGTATGCACAGCTTCAGATTTTACGGAGTTGGCGTACTTCTTTACAACGGGATTTTGTTAGCTAACAGGAAAAAAACATTCTCTGCCCGCTCTCCATTTGGTCACGGATGTCTACTTTCTCTCAATTTAATCTCCGGCTACCAACAGGCAGAATGGATTTTAGTTTTGAATGCAAACAAGAGAGAGAAAGACAGGAGAAAGCAAGATCAATAATGATGTGAGTGAGCAGATGCTGTTGCTTGTGTTGGTGTAAAGCGTGAGAAAAAAATAGACAATTTCGCAGAACAACTGAAACAAAGACTATACAGTTCCTTTCAAACAATTCTTCAAGTCACATCTTTTACTCTATTGTAATGCGGCAGGTTTGTTGTTCTGGTGAAGAAAGTTATAATAAAAAATAAAAGCTAGTTATTGTTCCTGTCTTAAATGTAAGTACTACATAAAAAGAAAGGCAGCTCCTGCTCGTGTATGGTTGCCAAAATGGAAAATCATCTGTGTCCAGAATGTCCATCGACAACGCGAACGTTAAAACTTGACCAGAGTTGAGAAGAACGATGACGAGGTAATTTCACACTGAGGACGAGGAAGAAGATGACTCAAGAGGAGTGTGTGTAAATGGTTGGAAGACAGGATTCAAAAGTTGAGGTGAGGTCTTCATTTTTTTTCATGGCAGACTTAAGCTACAGTTGGAGACAAGGGCGTAGTTTTCACTGTAGTGGAGGATGCAGGAGACAGCGTTGTTGGAGAAGTCCGATTCCGCCACTTTCATCTCCGCATTAATTGAGATCTGTGGGAGAGAGAGAAAAGAAAACCAAAGAGAGAAAGTAGAAAACGGAGGGAATATGAGTAAAAGACACCGACACAGTTCACGCTCACCGCTAGTGATTACCCACAGTTCTCATTTGCTTTTTAATCGGAGTTTTGTCCTCCTCTCCAGCTCTGCTCACAATGTCTACGCAAAACATCACGACCGAACATGTACTTCGATGTGTGTCTTATGCAAATACGGCGGAAAGAGGAGAATCTCGTTTGTGGCATTCATAAAACGCAAGATATTAAACGCGCGTACACACGGGATGCATATGAATATCGTCGTAATCGTGAAACAATATGGGAACCAAAACCTCACGCCGAGATAAGAGCGACACACACACTCGATTATTTTGTGTTCTCCCAGAGTTCCCGAAACAGCAAATTTCGCTTGGAGATGTGTATGTGAAGCAAAAAAAAACGATGGGCTGGCTCTACACGGTTTTCAGCTTACCCCAAAAACCACAAAATTCACATATCTCCCGTATCGCATTTTCCTTTTTTGCTTTTCGACGCTTCCATCATCATCGCCGTCATTGGATTTTGGGTGGAAATGATATTTTCCTCGCTAAAAATCTCTCAATAAAAAATAAATCCCTGCGAGAGAAGAGCGCGCGTTTGGGGTGAGTGGAAATTAGAATTTTTGGTGAGAATTTGTTATTTGGTTAAGTATTTCCCCGTTCCCGAAGGTTAAGTTCAACCTTTACATTTTCCCTGTACATTTGCATATTGTGATTCAGCTCGCAACACACGGTGAAGCGGAGATTCGGAGGGATGCCTATGGACACGATGTGAGCCTAAAATAGTGTTAAATTCAGCGACAAATGAATATTTACATAAGGATTTAAATATAAGTATATTACAAAAGAGAAAGAGTTCTGTATCACTTATGAGAATTTTTTCAGCCTCCACATTAATGTACGCTTCAAAGAACTTAATGCCTTTAAACGACTTTTATAGACCCCATGGTGATGGATTAGCATTTCGTACTCAAGAACACAGCGTAATGTATTCCTACTTAATATTAGAACTAAATATACACGCAAACCTATAATTCTCAACCTTTCTCCACCCGTCCTCAGGATATATGGAGAACTAATTTTCGTATAGGAGTCGTCGTAAAAAAATCTGTACCTGACTCGAGTGAGATTCCGCTATATATCAAACAAGCACGGCGACTCGTTCGATTTTTTTCTCTCTTTTTTATTATTTTTTCCTATATTCTTTACGTAGTATGCATAGCATTGCTTTATAAAATATAGGATGCTGGAGTCTGCAAAAAATCCTCTCCAGTAAAAAAAAAGACTTTTTGTGTCAGATGGTTTTTCTCACTTGTTTCTCTCTTCCCTGGTGCTGCCAGTCCTTGCTTTCTGTCAGGTGAAATTACACGGTGTACAACTGCGAATTTCACTTTTCCATCGAACCAAACGACGAGCGAAAGGGAAGGACTGCTACTCTCTTTTTTTCTCCGTTTCTTTTTCGTTCACCACTATCGCGCTCTCTTTCTTTCGATCCTGCTTGGCGCTTTTAGGCGTAAACCTTTATCAGATTTATACAGCTCGTTTGTTCGCACCAGACAAAGTAGGACCGCCACTTTCGGCTCACTGTCACAACCACACTATCATATACAATGCTATTGAGTGTGCAGGAATCGCACAAGAATAAGACGAGTTTCAGAGGAAATATGGAGTGAAAAGGATGCCGAAGCATTTTCTCTCATATGTCTTTGTAAACCATTTATTTTTTCCGAGTCCACAGAAAGAGAGTGAAAAAGTGAAAAAGCGACCGCCAAAAAAGATTGAATGAAAAATTATTAACGGCTAAAGAGATGCCCAGAGATTTAATGGCGATAACACGAGAAAGAACACTGTTTTCAGCTCATTTCCAAGAAATTTGCATTTTCCATTTTCCCCCACGAAGATAACATCAGCGGAAAGTGAGTGCGAGAAAAAATGAGTCGTGATGCTTTTGGCTTGGCTTAGCTCATCACCGCATCACCTAAATAGTCATTTTCCTCAGTTATCACACTCCCATCCTCCTCACTCGAGGCTAGCCACGAGACAACTTGCTCGCCTTGCTTACTAGGGAAAGGGTTTCACATTTGCTCTCTCATACATGTAGTACTAAAACCGTGTTTGATTGAATCAATAGGGAAAAAGTGTGAATACGTCATCTTGACGAACTCCGCTCCCAACAACCACTTTGTTGTTGAAAAAATGTTGCCACTGAAGATTTTGTAACTAAGATTGACAGCTTCCCCATAAAAATATTAATGAATAATGGCGCTCCATCAGTGTCACTCGAGGAAGGAGAAAAGTGATTTTGTCAGACATCCGTGGCTGCAGTAGAGTATGGAGTGAGCACAAAACTTTTACCACTTTCTCTTACTCCGTCTTTTCATCTACCATGATTTTATTCTTGAGAAACTAGCATTTCCAGAGGACGGAAATTATGCTAAGAAGACGACTTTTTTTTCCTCTTCCACTCTTTACTAGAGCGGGACATATTCTTTGTCATGTTTATTTAATTTACTCACACAAAAAACAACTCGAGGTCAGGTTCTTCCACATTTCTCCTTGCATTTTTAGTCTGTCCACCAATTTCTTGGCGTAGAAAAAGTAACAGTGGGAAAGTGAAGAGGAAATTTTCGTACAAACCGAAATTTTAGAGTGTGTATGCTCACAAAATGAAGAAATGAGCAAGGAATGATGCCGACAACGAGGAAAGCAAATGATGTACGTAGTCCTTTGCTATAAGGCAAGCGTCCTGAGGGGAAATCTTTTTTTTTATCTTTTGCGAAGTGCTGCGACAAGAGAGAGAGAGACGCGAAACTAAAC
Organism: Alloscopus bannaensis; assembly: GCA_027743745.1. Lineage (NCBI taxonomy): Eukaryota > Metazoa > Arthropoda > Collembola > Entomobryomorpha > Entomobryidae > Alloscopus > Alloscopus bannaensis. The sequence goes on along the minus strand of JAHZMW010003413.1, from coordinate 18,969 downwards.
GAGAAAACCGTACAACTTTTTAACGCACATATGAGCACATACGTAAACAAGACATTAGACTAACGCCAACATCACATCATCCCCCTCAAGCCCTTTTTACCGAGGCACTAGTGCCTCCATATAATCTCACTTTTTGGAGCGTGTACTCGCACAGTCGTGTCTTTTGCGGCACAGAGTTTTCTCCACTCTCTTTGTATGTTGCTTGTGGAGAATGTAGAGGAAGGAAACGCTAATTTTACTTCGTCATCCATTTCCATTTGCATAGACATGGGGATGTAGAACAGAAGACTGGATTTGCACAGTTCAGATACACAAAATCAGATAGACGGATAGACACATCACTCTGTGTACCTACGTAATGTATCTTTCGGGCATAGTTGAAGTGCGCTGTGGTTCACTCTGCGAAAACAAAGGGAAACAATTTAAAAAGCCTCTCCTAACTTTCACATAATTTACTGACATCCAACAAGGACTTTCTCTTTTCTGGTGAGATCTTCATTATACGACTACCCCTTGTTCCATTAGTCATTATTACGTATGCAGAGCAGTGGCTCAGTGGCTGTAAAATGCATCATGTTCACATGCCCCCTCCAACTTCTCAATAACTTTTAAAGCCTCCAGCTTACAGAAGAGAGAGGAGGAAAGTTGAAGATTGAAGGCTTATTTGTTACTTTTCCCTTCCCCCTACATACACACTTAACGAGAGCTACTTCAGCGAGTTTGAGCAGCGCAAATACGTTGAGAGTAGCACATACTCTGGCAAATAAGCAGCACGCGTTCAATTCAAAGAATGTCTTGGAACGTCTTTGGAATACGTCAGAATGTACGTCCTGTTTGCAAATGTAGTCCGTTGCATGCTGTTTTTTCTCTGCCAATCTAATGCAATCAAAGACCGAAAGAAAGAACTTGACAACTGAGCTTCCTTTCCGAAGGAACAGGACAGCTTTCATGTCTTCATCCTACTTATATTCCCCATTATTCTGTTTGCCTCCGGGTCCTATTGTCTTTTTGAGGCCAGTCCATGGTCACATGTAATTTTGAAAAAGACATGAAAATTTCCTGCCAACTCCCACATTTACAAGACGGCACAAACTCAAGGCCGTCAATCACTATCTCAAGTGAGCATGTTTTTGTGGGTCGTTGGGGTTTAAGGGGAATCAAAAAGGAAGGCATTGTTTGCGAGTCTCTCTCTTCTTCTCAGAAGCACGTATCTCATCTAATTTAAATGGAGTGCCAAAGTGGGAAGCCCGTAACGACAAGCTCGATCGCGCGCGCTCACCGTGTCGACCAAAGACTTGACAGAAAGGTGACTCGTAAAATTGAGCTGGAAAATGAACGGGATTTATCTCCTTTGCTATGCTTTTTACATGCTCGCCGGCGTACGTGCATATTTCTCTTGTGAGTTGTTCAGTATGAGAGCATCTACACATGTGTGTGCATAGTCATCTGAAAACGAAGGCTGTCTCGGTGTGCTCCACCATTAAATTCCCGTGTCCCTAGATAAATCTCGACGTGTGTTCAAGCCCGCTCAAGGAAACGGAAAATAGCCAGTTTTGTAATCGCCATAAAATAGCAAGATTCAATGGACATTGACATAAAACCTCTGCACATACGTTATCGACGCAATTTTTACGACGTTGTTAAATAAACATCTGGATTGATGACTCTGCTCTCTTTCGCTCACTCCCTTTCTGTTTCGATGATATGAATAACATTCTCCTGACTCTCCTGTAAATGACACCGTCAACCTCGACTACATAACAAACATCTGCTAAGTACATGTAAAAAACGAGAGAAAAGCGTTGGAACGGGGAAAGATAGAGAGAGAGGACGGAAAAAATAAGCTTATGCACACTAAAAAGTTTCCAGCACACACTGAAACTAGATCACCCCCACACCGCCACGATCAGCGTGGCGGAAAACGAGCGAGAGTAAAAGTTCTTTTTATCTCTCTATCTTTTTGGAATTTACTTGATTTTGAATATGCGCTACAAAGCATATTGTATGGACTGAGGGCGGATATACGGGTAACTAGTGTTTTCTCTTGAATAATTAGGGAGTTTGCGAAAGAAAAGGACAGAATATAATAACAACAAATACACAAGATAAGATGAGGGTACCTTGAACGTATACTGCCCCGGGAGCACATCCGTCATGTCGATCCACTGACAATCAATGTTCGACCTGTATATGTCAGCACAACCGACACTGATTCCTTGGTCCCCATAATTTGCACAGGCATACCTCGTCTCCGTCCCAGGAACACATTCGTTATCCTCGAGGCAAAAGGATGCCTTATGGCCCTCCGCCACCTTCCTCCCGTATTGATCGAGCACATCGAAAATCGCGAAAACTTCCATGCTGTGGTAGTGCCTGTTAATTGTATCATGCAAGAAGAGACAGTAAACGACAAGGAGAGAATGAGACAGAGTGACAGAGTGGTGGCGATGTGGACACAAAAATGTATCGACAAAAAGAGAGAGTGACTTTCTCCACACCCATATTAGTGTAGTAAGTATATTTACTTATAGAGTTGTGAACCACTAAAAAAGCCAAGGCTTACGTGGAACACCGCGTCTTTTCTCCGCGTCCTCGTCGTCGACATAATAATACGTCAAGCCAAAGGAGGGAAAGTTGGAGAAGGCAGGGGCTCAAGAAATTAAAAAAGATTGAGAGAGGAACCTGGTGCGTGATAATATGGGAAAGGGAAGAGATAAAAAAGACGCGCGCACACTTGCAAACACACTCAAGGAACAGGGAAAAGTTGGTTGAAACGGGTTTTTGTTTGGAATATAGGGATACTCTTGAGTTAAAATTGTGTCTTCACGAGGAGGATATGTATGTACACACAGGTTGAGAGAATGTTACGAAGGATTGGAGAAAATAATGTGAATATTCTGTGTGGGCCACATAGTTCTCCATCTCTCTCTCTCTCCTCTTCCTCCCTCTCTGTCTCTCAAAAGACATCCATCAGCCTATAAGTGTTGTCGAGAGTCCTCCGTAATTCATTTAACTTGATGTACACAACAACGCTTTCGATGCTGAGGCTCCACTTGGCCAACTCACAATTACATAAACTTATACAAACTAGGATAATCATGGTCGTCATCATCGTCGTCATCGACATCGCACAGAATTGTTACCGCTAAACAAAATTACGTACATACTGTTTGGGTAAAGTGGTGGTTCTCGGCTCACAATGAGGTGAAACAAAACGCTCTGGCTCAAAACACATTTTTCCCCAAAAAAGGCAGCTCTGAATTGAGAGATTTTCTTTGCTTCTACAAGTTTACTTTCCCTCCATGTAAATTATAATGGACATGCACTTGCAAGCCGGGAACACGAATCTGTTGATGTTATCACTCCGTATGTCTGTCTGCCACCAGACTCGAGTCATTACTGGCTTCAAACTTAGTCATTTCAGTCCACTGAGAATTAGTGACGGAAATCAAAACGCTATCGTGAAAACCATCTCATTACGGAAATTAGAGGTTACAGTTATTGAGTGGTGAGAGCAGAAAATTCGTCTTTCCTTGATCGATCTTTGCGTTACCCATCGCTACAAGAAATGACGTTTTACTCTGACGACTACAAGCTCAAAGCATCACCAGTTTGCCTTTTGATAATTCTGAGTGTTCTATACCCTCACGTCGTCCTGTGATTTTATTGTGTTGTCTTGCCTTGTTTACCCTTTGCATATTCATGGTTTACCTTAGGTTTACCTTAGGGAAAGCTTGTAAGTGCTCCTCTGAATGGGAACTTGAAAGCCGTGTTGTGCTTGGGTCGATGTGTTTTCTCACTTCATAAATGAGTCATTTTGACCATCTCGCTCTCTCCCGAGAAGACGACAGAGTGAGGCAAGGAAACAGCCTTGATTTATTTAGCAAACATGAAACAGGGTTGTAAATACACGACCCATAATAAGTGGATAGCTGAGTCAAAAAATATGTTATGCGAAGTGGGAAACGTGGTGGAGTAACAGCGTCTATCACTTTGGCTCTCTGCGCGTATAGCTTTAAAAATCATCGTCATCAGTAAAACACGAACTCTCCATTTTCTTTTGTTATTTAGTTGCTCAAGTGGAGAGCAGAATGGAGGGACTTGACTTGCTCTCTCTAGCTACTCCATCCCTCCTCTTTTCTCTCCAGCCTCCATCAACTGCACGGAAAAAGGCTTTAGAGTTCAGCTGATGTATCGCCAGTCACCATTTTCTCCTTGCATCCTTTAGCCTTGCGGTGATGGTGACTTGACTTCTCCATCGCACGAGCAATGCATACTAAAATCTTTGGAGACTCGGGCTTGTCTCAAAAACAAAACCAGACAGGGCAGAGACCCAAAGACTGGGAGAGGAATAAAGAAAGTTGCGAAGAGAAAGAATACGATGCTCAACAAACATGCCGGCCACCAAACGACGTACATTTAATGTGCACATCTCCCACTTTTAACACTGTTGTAATCCTACGAAACACTGCCAATTTTGTGGTTGCAGGATGACGAGATGATGACCATGTCACAATGTCATGTTCGTTTGGAGAGTAAGAACGACCATCGTGCAATGTTTATAACTCGGAGTAAAAGTACAACATTAAGCATACATGCGGCGCTCATTTGCCTAAGGAAAACGCTAATTCTGCATTGATGTAGTGAGGCGTTGCAAATTTCGTGTGTAACCTGACAATCTTGTTTTTGAGACAGAATATATATTTCTCAGTGAAGAGCAAAAAGGAGAAAGGTGGTCCAACCATCCTCCTTCTAATAATAATGTTCCACCTGGATAAAAATTCTAAATTTAGAAATGAAATTCATTGAACTCACATGTGACAGGCGTGAAACTGCCACAAATGCTTTGGAATGGCAGGTCTAAAATCGGCGTTCCCTTTGTTCACAATGCGGGCGGTAAATCGGAGAAGGCGTCTTGTCTCCAAGTGCCACCCGTAGTGATTCTCATGTTGATACCTACGGTGAAAAACCACAGACAAACAACAACTGAGCTTTGTTTACGACAAGACATCCTCACATTTTTAATCTCGTCCACACATCCAACCAAAGCAATACTCCTTCAAAGGAAAAACTGAGTGGAGGAAAACATAAAAATGGGAATCAATACTGTTATATTCTTCTTGTGACATGTGTTGGTGTGTAGGCGAAATTAATAAAAACGTGACATTCATAAGAATGGTCATGATGTGATGAAAAGTTTCCACTTGCAGTGGAGAAAGAATGAGAGAGAGAGAGAAAAAAAACAGAAAAGACAAGATCAAATTTCAAATTGAATGTCTGCTGTAGGCCTCCCGCTGCTGAATGTTCTATTTTTTTCGGGGACTGTTTCCACCTGTCCAAAAACTGCACACATTTCCTACAAGTTTTCCTGCTTTCTTCTCTCCTTTCTCCAAAATGTGTGTGGTTTAGGGGTTTTTTTGGAAACAAGTACGTAATAAATTGAACAATCGGAACTTTATGTATTATGAAAGGACATAGACATTTCAGTTTTTCCTTCCGCCTCCTTTCCTTCCCCAACACTGATGATGCGAATGAACAAAGAGGAAGGGCTAGAGTTACAGCAACAAACATACAGAGAGATATATTTAACTAGTTTTTCTCCACTCTCCCTCTCACTTTCCCATTTTTTATATTTTCAACGAGAACAATTTCTCAACCTGTAGGCCGATGTGCTGAGACAATTCTCTTCCATCGCACATTGGAGAAAGTAGAGTTGTTTGTCTTCCAGATATGTAGACCGCTGGACTTCATAAGCGTCTGGGACCAAGTCCGGCAATCCTGAGCAAAACGGAGAGACAGCAAGTGAAAGAAAGAGAGAAGGAGAAAGGAAAAAAGAAAAATGCAGGATTTGAGCTTCATATATTTCTACGTCCTCTTTCTACTTGTCAAAAGGCAAGCTTTCACGGAGGAAAAAGAAAAACGAGCCGGAGAGAGAAAGTGAATAAAAGCAAAAAATGCATGGTTTGTAAAACGTGTTTGTCGCAAACTGTATTATGTTCGCATTTGACAATACGAGAAAGATCAGCAGGTACACGGAGACACAGTGTTGTAAAAGCTTTCCACAAGCGTATATACAGGTATACATCTACGACTTGAAGTCGTACAACAAACGAATTGGGCTCATTGAGTGTGTAGCTGAACCAAAAAACGGTCAGAGACAAGAATATGGATGGAAGAAATAAAAAACAAAAGAGAGACTACAATGAAAATGTAAAGGACAATGAGTGTTACAAACAATTTTTCTCGTGTCTGATGCGCCGACTGTGAGAGTATGTTGTGTATGTGCTTACTCCGACTTTTTATGTGTCTTTAAATTAATGTGGAGGCATCCGCACGACGACTACAAACACACACATTCATACTTTTTATATACCACTCCTTTACGGGCATGTGGGTGTCCGTCGCCTAGCTAAAACTGAGAAACTCAGAAAAATAAAGTATAATGGAGTGCACTGGTATGGTTTGCTCACTCCCTGCATTATTTTAGTCTCGCTCTCTCTCTCTCTGGGTTATTTTTTTCACACATTTCTCTTTGACATCAAGCACTGTCCTCTAACTTTAGTTAAGAAACCGACTCCTCCCCCCTTCTGTCTCTCCCCAGCCAAACACTCATACGGTTAAGTGGATCAGAGAGTTACGAGAAGTTTATAAAAAGTGAGAGGCATAACAACGAGTTTTACTGTATATTGTGTAAATGCAGTGTGTGTCTCACAGAGAAGCTGCGTCCAAGGGTGTGTATAAAACAAGAGAACAAAGTGAGCTGTCACCGAGGGAGGGAAAGAGCAAAGGGAATAAGGAAGGAAGAAAAGCTGCATGGAGAAAGTGGGAGAAAGTGATAGTGGTATACATATGTATATAATATGATATACGTACGGTCCGTGCAGATGACAGACGCAAAGTTACGCCCGTTTCCTGGACAAACTAATGTTGCATTCGGAATCAAATCGTGATGATAGCATTCCGCCAATTCATCCTCTTGTCCGGAACACTTTACACCCGTGGTGATGATATCGGCAATATCCCCTCCGAAATAGTCTGTTTGTGGAGCGTCTTGAGCGAATCCATGGTTCAGTTGACGACACACCACTGCGCCTTCCAGCAATGACCAACCGTCGCCACAGATCAAGCCCCATTCTGCAAATGTAAGCGGAGAAAGAGTGGAAAAAAGGAAACTTGTTTCCTTTGTGTACGAAACTACGGACCCGAAGTCGAAGTCAACACATGGAGTGTAATGTCTTCACACACATGTGTGCCTACAAGTTATATAGTACCTATAATGTAAATGCCTACCACTGAACGTGTTTGTGTTCCTAGAAATATAAGATAAAGAATAATAATATGGTAATACTATGAGTTAGATTGAATCTTTGACAAACAAAAAGTTACTTCAATTGAAAAAAAGTTGCTTCAGCTCAAATTGAGTTCCTTTCCCCACTATTGCAATGTGATGAGCTTTCAATAAATTTTTAAATTGTCCAATCACAATCTGTCGTAATGCCCTTATTTGAGCACATTTTCTGTAGAGATACTTGCCATTTAATAGAGAGGTATGCACATTTGAGATAAAAAAGACTACCTACATGTTTGTGAGGACGGAGCGTTTCAAGTTGGAAAAAATTGTAATTTCGGACAAGGAACTAGGTAAAAAAAAGTGAAAAGAGCTTACTTTCACCGTGATGAAGACGAACCATGACTCTCCCTTCTGTTGGCACACGTCCTCCTTCCAGCTTCACTTCAATTCTCTGCGAGTCAGAGTCAAGTTTCTTGTTATGATGAGAGGTTTACACAAACAGAACATCACCGTCGTGGTGATCACCATCATTGCCGTGATGATGATGTTGTGAACATCCGCGAAACGTTTAATCAGCGCGAAACCAAGAGATGGCACATGGGAATGACGGAGGGGAGACATTGCAAAAAGAAGACCACGTTCAAATCGTCAATATTTTCTATTGTCACTCGAAAACGTCAATTATTCTTATCTTTCTCCTTCCAAACTTTTCCAGGTAGCTTGTTCAAGGCGTACCAAATTTTTAAGTTTAGAGCATTTTTCTGCTAATGTCCCGTGCACACTGATACAAGGGTAGTTTTGTAAATATTGTGCCTAGCAGAGCATTTAGTTGGAATTAGTTTAGCGTTCATTTCATTTCCCGTCATTTCATCGTCTAAGCTAATTAAATTCCTGAAATATGACGACTTCGCTCCAGCAACTGACCACTCCACTTTCTCTGTGTGTAATGGAATTTATGGTTGTGATTTGCCAATTTCACGTGCAAGTGTACACATCCATGCAAGGGCTTGCACACATACAAAAAATGTAATGGCTTGCTACTCTTTTTAGAGCTATTTTTCCTTCAGACTGGCATGTTGCCATCAAGTAACAACCATTGGAGAACGTTTCTGGTTACAATCTTTGCTTCCTTTTGTTCAAACTATAGCATTTGCTAGTGAAAGTGATGTTCAGCTGTATAACAGTTATATATTTATCTGGATAAACTCATATGGTGAGAGAGAGAGAGACAATATAATGATCATGATAAATGGTACCGTTGGCACTGGACTCATGATTCATTGAATTTTGTAGATATTTTTTCTGCACTCCAATCGTCTCTGGTGGACCATCGACATGGTATGAAAGGGGTCATGAGAAATTTGTAATCGAGGAGGTCTCTCTGTCGAGGACACGGGACTAACTGAACAAACTGCTTCAACTTCCTCCAAAAACCGTGCAGAGGAGAGAAGCATTGCTCGTACTTTGCGTTCGTTGGCCCTAAAAGTTCACTGATCCTTCATCTCAATAATGTCGGCATGTATGAATGTGAAAGGACATGAGTTCATCTTTGATGCATTTAAAACCATCATTTCTCTCTGTGCTCATAATGTAATATATATCTCTCTGTGTATTTTCTCGTTTTGAACATCCAACCAGTAAAAATCCGTCATCGAATTTCGGATAGCTTGTAACAGATATGATCAAGATGATGATGATGATGATGTAAAGCGATATGACAATAATGTCAAGTTTTGATATAATTACGCAGCCAGTTGCCGATTCTCATCTGAGTGTCAGACAGGCAGATCAGAGTGTAGTGAGCTTTCTAGTATTGAACATAGGTAGAATGAATAGTGCTCATTTCTGATACGGCGTAATACACGGAAACACTGAAATGGCAATGACAAAATGCTCAAAGCAAAATAAGGCATACAATAATAATATTATGCCTGTATTGCCGTAACAAGCTCCCAGAATACAAAAATCTTACCTCATTAAAATCCAACAAAAGTGAATAAATTGTACAAAAGAAAAAAGATCAAAGATTGCTCAGCAAAATTCTGTCCGTTGTTCATTTCATCATCATCGTTGTCGTCGTTGTCGTAATCATCAAAAGAGCAAAGCACTGGAAGGATCTCACAACATCACTGCGTTTTATCCCATTTTTCATTTGCCGACGATGGTGACGTTGAAAATATGAGTGACATCGACAAAAAACTAGTGTGTACAAAACCTACATATCATACGTATAAAGCAAGAGAGATAAAAGTATTTCCAAGTCCCAATGCAAAAAATACAGAAACCGGAAAACGAGCATCTTTGTGATAAACCATCAACATCACACCGACAGAAATGAAAACATAGTTAAAGACAGGGGAAAAGTGGAGAAAACTGTCGGTAACTGTCACTTTGTGTCATGAAATCCACATTCAGATGTGAACATTATCACAATGTGGAAGTCATTGTGACAAGAAGAAGGACAGAAGGAAACAAACCAAGAGAAAGTACCACTTTTCTTGTGGAGCTAAAATACATATAAAAAGCGAGCGGGGTGCACCAACGATGTAAGACATACGTGTCCATGTACAAGAAATTAGGGCAGTGAGAAAAAAAATAGCGTGGAGCCATTAGCAATTTGCAGAGAAAAAATCTGCAAGACGAGAACAAAGAGGAATGCTATAAAAAGTGTAAAATATATTTGAAGACACCATAAGAAAAACGTCATGACAAGAGTGAGCGGAAACTGTCAGACAAAACTCTACAACGCTGTGTGCTCTTCCCCTCGTACGAAGGAGGAAGCTCTCATTGCAATAAACTTAATTTTTTTGCTCGGAAAAGCTGTTGTCTAGCTGTGCACATGTCATGCCTATTTTTTAACATATTTTGAGCAGGAGAAAGTTCCGACTTTCTTTTCCGGAGCTGCTGCTGTTGGTCATGCCAAGTTGAATAATCATCAAATTTACCGCCTCACCCACCCTCCCACACCCAAGTGTAAAGGCAGGCGATTCGAAGCAAAAGTTTTTTAAAAAGTAATCATTAACTTTTCCTGTTCATCTCCTGTTAATGCTACCATGGCAAATGGGCGGCTTCGTGCAATTTTCGCGTTTTTTTAAGAAGCGCAATAATGTGGAGACGAGGAAATTAACTTGATAGAGATTTGTGATATAGTTGTTTTGTGGCTCACTTTGATTCTCCGTCGAGGAATCACTGGCTTCACGGTGGTGTGCACGAATTCTTCAGAGGAAGGGTTCACCTTGGCACAAATCACGCCAGCTGTCTCCGCGTCGGTACAGTCGTGAATGCCCCAGCCGTCGTGTCGACACTCGGTGAGCGTTTTCTCCGTGCCGTCGCAAAACACGTTGTCCAGCCAGTATCTCGCTGTGCAGAGGGAGAGCAGACAGAGAGCGGAAGAAACAGCAACATCAGACACATACTTCACTTTGCATTTGGGAACACGATAATGGAGTGATTTACTGCATACGGTTGGCTCTATTACCAATATGTATGTCTGTCGTCTGCCTCAAGTAATCAGACACAATGAAGCAGGACAATGACGAAAAAATAGAATGCATATTGTGCATATAACCCTAAAATGTATCTAAAGTCGTCTAACAATCAGCGGAACAATCTGTAATATTATACATTATACTGGCAGTTCTGTGTAATATGTATGACCTAATAAAAAGTGATCAACTACAAAAAAGCGAGCAGCCTCCGAACTGTCGTATTTCACAATAAGCAACTACACTGAGTCTTGCTCCGCGTGTGTTGAGCATTTGTTGAGCCGACAAAAAAATTGCAGCTTTTCTCCATTATTGTGGCTCAACCAAGCCTTTCTTGACAGCAGACAGGGGGCGACGGAAAGCTAAGATGAGCAGTTGTGAAAGCCAAAAAGGTGATAACTACTCTAGTTAACCAAACACATGTGGGCTTCTTTGTTGTACACATGATATGGCATGTATTTATATAGCATACACTAGTATATATGCTGTGAATGAATTCAAGCCTACAATAAGAGAGTGGGAGAGAAATAAGATGGGCAGAAAAAAAATCATCTTGCCTCTGGAAGGTCCAAATTTTCCATTATGAGCAGCCCTAATGTCCACCTTAATCTCAGGAATTTGAGTGTCGTCAGTGTAGCCAAGTTGACGGCACACAACTTTCGCGTCCGCCAAGTCCCATTCATCGTCGCAAATCGATCCCCATCTTTCATCATGGTATATCTCAACTCGTCCTGTGAATCAACAAGACAAACACACTTCACATAGAAGGACTAGAAAAAACGCACGCCCACCACGATTACCGTCTGACTTGCAAAACGGAGGGTTCATATTTTGTTTCTGCCTCATCTCAAAACAGACCGTTACCTCATTTGTACTTAATCCCAAATAAAAATAATGTAAGACGGAGGGGAAAGAAAATGACAAGAAAACAACAGTGCACACACTCATTCTCCCTCAGCACAAACCATATCCACATCATAATGATAACATGCCTGAAACAGCATCCAACGTAATCGTAATAAGACGAGCAAAGCAGCTTTTGGGTCGAGTTTTGCAGCAACCGGTGAATGAAAGTGACTCAGGATTTATATTCGCGTGTAATAACTTTGTTCTCTCAACTCGATCTCCGCTCATCGTCGTGCTTTGTAGCGAACTCGAAGCGGAGAAGCATTAGTTGAAGATATTATGGGCTTCGGTAATGGGAACAAAAGTAATCAAAAGTTGAAGCGATTCTCTCACACTGAGAAGGTGTTGACGACGACGGGTTTTACTCTCAAACTCTAGGTATCATTATGACACTGCTGTGGAAGAGGGTGTGAAAAGAATTGCTTCATTTTGAGTCAGGCAGGGACCAAAGCTATGGTTTGGAAGCTGGGGATGCATAAAACCAGCCTTTGAACTATAATATGATAAAATTACGAACTTGAGAATTGTAAATTTATAAAATGTCTTGCAGTTTATAAATCAGAAAAGTTGTGCAAAATGGTATGAATGCACAAATCTATGACTATTTTAATTCTGATTGATTATTTTTTTTGTAGATCTGCCAACTTACTTTTTTATGTAGATTATAGCTCAGGTCTACCCTCTGAGCTCCCACTGGCTTTTAGATGTAGTCTAATTTTAAGAAAAAATCTAAGTTATTATGTAGTTATATGAATGTACATGATTTGCATTGCCTGTTTTCATATGCTAGCAGACTGAATGGCTGGAATTATGTGGACACGCCGATTAAGATATAAGGGAAAGAGGTGCTTTGCTTCTCCTACATCACTGAAAAGGCATGTGTTTCTTTTGTAGAACTTTTCTCGCATTTGTCATCCAAACTCGAAGAGAACACTTGAAAGTTAGCTCCTCTTTCTTATCGCTCAGTAAAGGAGAGAATAAGAAACAAAAGAAAGTCGACGAAAAAAGAATTTTGTCACTTTTGTTTGAATATATGAACTATGAGCACATACGGAGTTCAACTTTTTTTCAAACTCTTCATTTACTCTGGAGCAGTAGTCGTTATATTCGACTCGTATCGTAAATCAAGAGTTTTCTCTCAAATATTATTATTCAGCGTTTTCCAAAAGTTTCTTCCTTGTCACCTTGATACACACGAAAATGTTCGATATTACAGAGGAACGGATGAATAGTTGGATGACATGTGGTGATAAATTATTTTTCAAAAATAACTATAACAAAACTTTGGACTGAAATATCACGAGCGGAATGTCGCTCTTCGTGTTTGTGCTTCTTCCATTAGGTTGTGACACATTTTGTGACATATTTTAATGCGTCTCTCTCCAAATATAGAAAAGTGTACAGTAGTAGCCGACTGTGTGCGCCATTTGTACTGAATCGAATTGAAATTGACATGACGGACCAGTAGCAACGAAAGGGAATTTGTAAGGCACCCTAATTAATGAATAAACTTCATCCACTTCCATACAAACTTTTCTGACTGGTCCATGTCACGTCGAATATATACGGACGTGAGGCAGACGTTTCAAGGCCAGTAATCTGTGTCAAACTGACGACAGTTCAACTAGCATAAATTCTCTTTCCTCTTCATTCAAACGATGATAAACAGTGAGCGTGCATGTGTTCACGACCACTTCTTTCTCTCTCTCTCTCTCCCACCCTAAAAGAGTTATGATGATCCATGATGAGGCAGTAAATATGTCTAAGCATATTCTTTCCGTGTGACGTTATTATGTCATTACCAAAATTACAGGTCAAACCTAAATATGGAAAGAGGTCATTCGTGTGTTGTGAGGAAAGTGGATTTCCAAGCAAAGGAGCGTTTAACAGAGTGATATTTCTACGAAGAAATGTTAATAGGTCTCTGGACACCCATAAAAATTTGCGAAAAGCAGAGTACGAAATTGCGTTTCAAACTGGTTCGGAGAAGTAGCGCAAAGCTCGTGTTTCTGGGATCTACCTGGTTTCCTGAATTCGGCATTAAATTACATAACATTCGAGCTCACATCTCATTATCTTCGGGTCCGATGTCAATTACACACTATAATGGACAAGTACCGAGAAAACAAAACGATGCTGGCCACATGACAGTCTGACTGACACTAAAAAACTTTTGCTTTAAACGTCAGTAGTTGATGCTTTTGTGTGATATTTGCCACTTTGCAATTAGCTGGAACCCTCGTACTGGTTCAATTAATCTTGATGGTTTCGCTGGAGAAAAAATCTAGACCGCGTCTTTCTTCAGAAATTACACGAGATTGGAATGGGCTTTCGGTGAGGAAGTATTCCCATTTTTATTAGACAACGCCTCACAAGACTCTCAGAGCTTTAGAAAGAGACTGGGACTGAAAAAAATTTAGCACGTGCGATATGCAATGATGGAGGACCAACTGAAGGTGAGCTGAGGGATTAAAGGATTGTGACAAGGTCAAGGTGAACTTATAATTGTTTCCTGTGAACCACACAGACGCGAACCCACGATATTCCAGCATTAACGCTGGACAAAGTACGTAACTGTTTAGAACACAATGTAATTAAAGGAGGAAAAGCACACTACCTTCATGGTCATTTGTCCCGTCCACCAGTCTCAGATTCCCTTCCTTAGGTCTCCGCCTCATCAGCTTCCGCACAAGGGAAGCTTTCTTAATCCGGTTTTCTCGTCGGTGTCTCCCCTCCCGAACTTGACTCCATGCTGGCTGCGCGATCTCAATCAAAATGAACCAGATCAGGAGCGTGTAGAGGAAACTGCTCTGTATCCAATTTCTCATTATGTATGTCTCTATTTTCTTCTCTTTTCCTTTCTGAATCCCTCTCTCCAGACCTCTCTCGTAACTACAGAAGTTTGCAGAAAAAGAAACTTTTTATCTCTCAATGAATCGAAAACGTCGAATCGAGCAGTTCTAATGCTTCCGCATTATTTTTTATGTAAAAAACCTTAAATTCACTCACTACACTGAAATGCGGTACGGAGTCAACTTTGAATGGGAAGTGTCAATAATACTCAATACGAGTTTGTTTTCTTCAACAACATCTCTCAACACGAGCTCACTTTTTCCTCGTCTTGTTTCTTGAGGAAGATTAATTAACTGCAAAGATCCCTTCAGAGAAATGCTCTGCTTCAATCGCGACGATCCGTTTGAAGAAAAGAGTTTTTAAAAAACAATAAAAAAGAACAAAACTCCTTCACATTGCATTCTCTCCTTTCAATTTTAAAGCCGTCTTGTGCGTGTATCCCACTGAGGGAATTCATTCAACTTTGCATCTAAACCCAAAGAGCTAGCAGTGACGCACACTTAAAAAGCGAGGAACAACTCAAACTCGCGTTTTTCTTCACACTTGTTGAGATGTCGAATCGACGACGACAACTGATGATGGAATAAATTTTAAAAACACACGTCGACTCAAAGAGTGCGATGAAATTAGCCTGAAACCCGATCCTATAAAGAGTTGATGACAAGATGAAGAGGATACACACTGTTCGTCATAGTCAATTGTACGAAAGAAAAGAATCCAGAGGGACGGCTAAATATGGGTTTTCCGACGCGCATCCCAATTCTCGCAGCATTACGAATCAATGAAATCATTTATAAAACCTAACCATTTGACATTTGGGTAAAGACGTATGGAATGCTTGGAGACGAGCATTATTTTATTTGTAGTGGATTTTTGTGTATATACATGTTCAAAAACGATGAGCTGTGTACAGTAGCCAAGTTTTTCCTCAGATAATAATAATGTGTTTAGGTTAACAGTTGAGTAAGAAGTTTGAATGAACAAAAAACGCAAATTGTTTGAATGAATGTATTTTATAATGTGAGTCTTCCTCTTGAGGCGACGACGACGGTGATGACGAAACATTGAACAAATGCAAACGTTGAAAAGGCTTGACAAGAAGTTAAAAAGCCACATCGGAAAGAGAGAGATCTGTTGTGCACTTGAACACTTATTATGACGATAAGACGATATAAAAAGGTTTTTTTCTGAATTATAAGGCTTTTTCCAATACTGTGCACAATATGAGGATGGAAGAAGTGGAAAAGGCAAGAAGACAAACGCACATTAAGAAGTTGTATACTATCGTGAAGTTTAAAGTCGCGCAGAGAACAAGCCAGTTAACATTCACTCGTCGTCATCACCACCACTTTTACTTTTCGTCGACAATGAGGAGAGCCAGTGTGCTCTACGCGTCTCGAATGGTGTGATCGAAATGGGAGGACTGTCGTCATGTCACTGTGACGGAGTCGGTGATGGAAGTTGCATTGAAAAGCATCAAAAATTTCTTGAGACACGTAAAAAACTTAGTGAAGCGTCGGTAGATGAAAGAAATGTTTTTATACGTGTCAAGAGTTCAACCAGGATACAATTAACCTCAACCTGTGTCATCGTCATCACTCTCGTCGTCAAATGAGGAAATTCGGATTTTTCCTCCGTGAATTTTCCCTTTTTTCTACACTCGTCTCAAATATTTGCGATGAAGTTGTTGAATGCAAAGGGATTAAATAGGATTTCCATGAAGAGAGGTGAAAGATATTAAAACGGCCCTCTTTCAGTTTTAACGGCTTGAATTGTGATGATTATATACGATACTAAAATCCCGTTGATGGGAACGCAACACACATGAGATCCAAAGGAAAGTGTTTTCCTTGAGATGGTGCTGACGTAATGCTAAAAATGCAGAGAAAAAATCAGAATTCTCCTGTTGTATTGCCTTTGAGTTTGCTTCCACTTTGCTTTGCATCGATTTATTTTTCGAGCAAATAGCATTATTATGTAAGAGAATGTAGAATGTCGTGGGTTGTTGAAAGATGTAGAATGATTTGAGTGACATTAGGTGACACTTGCGATCGCACAAAAAAATCTGGTTTACTCCACGTTTGTTTTTTGTCAGCCTAAAATTGTCAGCGAAAAAACAAGAGATTTTTCTCAATTCAAAGTATATATGACTCATTCTCGAGCCAGTCAATTTAGGTCAACGAACGACATTTCATTTGAGCATCTCTCCTCTTAACCCATTAAACCAGTATGTTTTTACGTGAACCTCGTCTCACGACTTGGTAAGGCTTATGAATGCGTTGTGAATGGAAGGAAGATTTTCACAACTGAACTGGAAAATTTTCAGTGTACTCAAGCAACGTAGTAAGACTTAATAATAATAAAAGCGTGTTACAGTAAGCATATCCAATTGTCTTGTTGTGGCATTGAAAAATTGTTGCTGGATAATGTAGAATATGAGCTGAACAGTATAAATACATTTTCAAATCAAGGCATATGATGACTCCGTCATATGCCTTGTGTAATTTTTTAGGATAATAAGCTTGACTAGATTGTTCGTTGGTTTTGTTCATGCCATCAGAAAATGGAGTAAAAATGATAGCCCACTGTGTGTAGAGGAAGGCACTTCATTTTCGTGAACAAAGGAGTGAAGTGACTTCACACAATTTCTTTCAAAAGTTTTCCATGCCAATAAGCCTTGCATCCATAATGCCTCAGGATGTTGTTCTAATAAAAGGACAAAGATTTGCTGCATGTTTATCTGGGATCAGTATTTTGGAAAACGTAATTGAGAGCTCAATGCATCGCGGTGTTACCTTACGTAATCTGATATTATGCTCTCAAGGTAAAGCATTGCTTTTGTGAGAACACGGTTTTGTGTTACCGTGCCGGATGGGATCAGCCCAAAACTGCTCAACACTTGATGCAAATTGGGTGCAAAGTGGAAAGAAAAGGGAAATCTTTAATTTAATATGAAAATTGCTCGTCTTTTATAACTCAAGGACAACAATTATCTTGTCTTTTTAAAAAGAAATACGCCACTGCCTTTGCACTTTGGCTGTGTTTTGGTTCCTTTTTGTACATGCAATGACTGACACAGGAAAGTTTTAATAATATCCCTTGAATTCTCAGACGTGCATATTGTGTAATCCCTGCTGCAGGTGTATTTCATTTCAATTTCAGTGCATCTTGGATTTTCATCCGCTCATATTCTGACGGCGTTAGATGTATTTGCAATCAATGCAGCGGTTGCTTATTGGAGAGTCCGCCTTACTCACAGAGCCGGTTGTGAAAAAAGAGCGATTATTTCGCACGGATGAGTCCGGATGATGTAAATATTTATGTGGTATATGAAATGAGGAGTTTCGCTTGCTCACAAAGTAATGTTTGAAAATAATATCGTGCGCACTGATTTATTTAACAAGTATTTATTCGTATTAAGTACGTTGTAAATCAAGATATGATTCCATTCAAGTAGTCCAAAATTTGAGAACAACCGATAAATTGCGACAAATACTTAAAAGTATTATTACAAAATGTACTTTGTTCTATTCTCACTCCGGAATACAATTCATTTACAGCTATCTATTTGTAAGTAGAAGATCATATATTTGCATGGTCACAGGATGTGTGCGGTGCACTCACTCATTCCTCTCTCCACTAATGCGGTTGTTTGTAAGGTATGAATCTTGTCTACAAAAATAGTTACTTAACTGTACATATGTTACAGTGGTTGTGTGGCGTCTCTACTGGAATGTATAATTGATTGCTCCCTCAAGAATTGTCATGTTTTTTAGAGATATCACAGAAATCTGGATCGCTTCTCTCTCTCTCTCTCTTATTCTATGAGCGTCAGAGCAACTGAAATGTTAGAATCCAGAATCAGTTGGTGGAACAACAGAGGAGTGTGCAAACGTAGCTGAATCTTAAATACAAAAGAAGAGTCACAACAGGTTAAATGAAGGCAACAACATGATTCTGGAATTCGTAGTGAAGCAAAATGCATACTACTAATAAATAGTTCATCTAGTATTTGCGCAAAACAAACGTATATACACAACGGACATAGAGGATGTACTCTAAATTTTAAAATCCATCATTAAGTCACTCTCGAAGCTGAAAACGATACAAAAAACATTCACAAAATATAAAAAAAACTTCATGCCATTTTAGAATTTAAACTTTTACATTCAACATCCCTGCATATATACACCGTCATAGTCACTACTCAAACAAACCATAAAATTAAAGCTCAATATTTGGCGTTTATGACAATAAACATCGAGTTTAGGACTTTCTCCAGTGTATTTTTCCCAGTGAGCCGGTCCCCGGTGGTCCCACCCCGGTGAAACACTTCCCCGGTGTTACCCTTCCCCGGTGAAACCCATCCCCGGTGAAACACTTCCCCGGTGTAACCCTTCCCCGGTGTAACCCTTCCCCGGTGTAACCCTTCCC
>JAHZMW010003412.1:0-20457 GCA_027743745.1 Alloscopus bannaensis | reverse complement strand
CTTAATTTAATAGGCATAGTCTGCTAACAATGCTTTACCGGGGGCCATTTTAACATAGACGGTATTGGCCGTCACGTAGCACATCGTGTGCCGGCAACTTACTAAAAATACACATGTGTGCAGTATATAAAGTGCATGCCAACGTGTGCGTTTTTGATGGGTCCTCTCACCAAGCTCAATTTTAAAGAGGATGTGGAAACTTCCGTGTGTTTGCCAACACGGGTGGTGCTCGTTCGTCATCATGATGATGATAGTGGAAAGGTTGATGAGCCCGCTGGATTCCAACAAGTCACTTCATATCGCATACACCTCTCTCCATGTATCTCGTACTTGTACAATTAGTTTCGTCAGACAAAATTAGTATTTTGTCCATTGTGGAAAAAATACACAGAAAAGTCATACATGTCCATTGTCTCATTTTCCGCATCCACGCTTAAATAAACTGGAGAAAACCTAGACTTGTTTGTATAGTCGCGTTGCTCTCCAAAATAATTTTAGTCCGATGACATTTGGATGAAGGGAGTCGTCAAAGGAGTTTAATCGCCTATCATTTGAATAAACGAGTGCTGACAACAAATTGTATCACACAGAGATGGGACGAGTACGCGGTGATGTGGTGAATAACTCGAAAACTTTGTGTGGATCGTCATCATCACGTTCATTCAAGTATCCATCCATAGACGACGATAATGAAACAAGTTCATAGACAAGGCGAAGAGGAGGGTCCATTCTCTGGAAGTGATACTGAAAGAGTCACATGTCACCAAACGTCTGCCAGCATTTTTCAACCTGCACTGCCACATCTGCGGACACAGAGCGAGGTGGCTGAACTCGTTCACCACTATGATGCCTCATAGATGCACGTGAAGGGAGACACACGATGAGTTTGCTGGTGTGTGCTCCACTTTAAAAAATACTGAGATTAAACCATTTGCATATCTGCTGGACGACCGGGCCTCCTCCTGTCTGCTCGTCGTTGAATGCAAATCATAATAATGATCATTAAATTCACTTTCTTCTGCTCCTTCTATAATTTTGAGACGACGTCACCTGCTCCCCTTTGGCCAGGGAGTCCAAGAAACAATTGTAGACTGAATGTGTATTTATTTTGATTGTTTCGCGCATGTGCTCGAAACAGTTTAGTGAAAGGAGTTTCGAAGGCAGCTGTCACTTTTATTATTGCATTTCACACAGTCTGTCCCTTCAAGATCAGTCTATATTATAGTAATCCATCGCTCTCTTGCCCAACCTTCTGTCACTTTTTCCACTGGCTCAAGCAGTATAATATTAATTTCCTTAAAAAATCAATTTCAGCATTCATCACAACATCCACATCTTTCATTTCAAATATGTACTGCAGAACACAACATAAGTTTTTTACGATAGAAACATTCCTGTTCGAGAAATAAAATTACCACATGCAACTCAATAAAATTCTGTTGATTTCTAACTGTGCATCCACATTAGGTGTAGTGCGTTTTGGCATTTTTAATTTTTTCACCTGAACTAGATCAGAGGAAGGGAAAAAAGGTGTTTTGCAATAACCTCGTCTCTCTTTCTGAATAATACATTTTCAAGAGAGTAGTGATGCTGCAAGTCTTTCAGTTTTGCCATGGAAGCATCTTCTCGAGTAAAAAAAGAACTCGCTTCTTGCCTCAGTGGCCAGGACAGGTGTTCCCATTTCCTCAGGTTGTTTCGACGCATAGACGCTTCTTTTGCATTTAGTACACACATTATCAGCATATATCATAATGTGAACGCCTCACCATCGTCGTAATATCTGCACTTTATATATTTCCTGTAAAACAATAACGCGTGCCCGTTTCATTTAGCCTGCCTGATAACACATCAAAAGTGAGTGTTATACATGTAGTCAAGTCCTGCAACTTCGCATGAAACACTCGTCTTACTTAATACTACATCTTTGTGAAGTAATAGTATAATGCAACCATGTTCACAAAAATGCACCCAACTCATCATCATCATTTTCATCATGATGAACATCATATCATCCGAAATACGAGGGATCCCTACTTTCTCTCTGCACACTATATTACTACTCCGCATCCACTGTTGAGTTCAAAGAAGACTGTTTCGAAAAAAAAGGATTCTGGTTGAGATGAAAGATTCCACATTAAAAATGGAGTTACCTCATTTCACAACTCCTCATTCTCCGCCTAATCACCACGGCGCGTATCCACGTACATATTAGGATGGCATAAAAAGGCAACATTTTTCAAAGACAAGACCACAGGATTCTTGATAATGAGTACAAAGCATGTTTGATTCACTTCACATTAATCAACAACACTCCTCAGCACACCACCATAGTCCACAAACTCCTGTCGATTCGAGCAGTGTAGGGTGAGCAGAGTGAATATTATGGTTTTTGTTTAGTTGCTTTCTGACGAGCTTATTATTATGTAATATCCTTGAAGATCGCTTTGTTAGATGCAGACACACACGAGAGGTCGGCGGAGAGTAGGACGGATGCACTCTATTAAAAGCCTTATAAGGGATCTATGATGCGCATCCAAGATGCATATTACATCATGAAGTACACTGAATGCAGGGCCAGATCAAACAATGGCTAAACAATCAATGTGGTTTTTGGTTGTAGGCCTTTTAATGTTTCTTTAAAGAAAGGCCAGGTTAGAAACGCTATTTAAAAATCTCTGAAGCTCACCACGTCTGTATGAACATCTGCTGTGTCGTAATCAGGCGCTGAGGGCAAAGAGTGTGTCTCCTCTCTATCTCTGGCAAAGCATGGTAAACTCCCTGCTACTATGTTGGCTAGTGCCCCGCCATAAGGTCAAC
Source organism: Alloscopus bannaensis (assembly GCA_027743745.1). Lineage (NCBI taxonomy): Eukaryota > Metazoa > Arthropoda > Collembola > Entomobryomorpha > Entomobryidae > Alloscopus > Alloscopus bannaensis. The sequence continues at coordinate 17,640 of JAHZMW010003412.1, read as the reverse complement.
TGATGGACAGGTAATCATGACAGAGTTGTACGAGCTACTACCACCACCGCACAAGCCAGAGGTAACGAAATCGTTTTCGAGGGGAGCAAAAGAGAGTAATATTTTCAGACGACTTTCCTCTCAACAATGTAAAACCACACGAGGATCGAGCATTCGGTTGCGTTGACCACCTGTCCCTTCGGAAACATGTGTCTAGAGGAGAGGACCTCGTCGGTTGTCGGTGATGCATAATCGCTACCTCTTGCCAGGTGGACTGGACTTTGTGTAGCTGGATCATGCGCATCACCAGCATGACAGCAAAACATGTAATCTGGTAAAGGGGATCCTATCTCTCTCTCTCTTGAAAACTACCTTCATCAACTTTACCACAATCTACATCACAATTGTTCCACATGATTACGCACACACTTGGATTTTTTCGTCGCTTTGTGGCTTGGCTACTTTCCCAAAATGATTCATCAGCAGAGAGACCGCACTCATAGGAGTCTCATATTCGTATTATGTTGTTTTCATAGGATTCGAAAGCCATCTGCTCAATTCGATGTGTTTGGACGCTTGCTCAGTCCTCGTCTTGACAACGCCGAGGGATGAGTTGTACATTAACTCTTGTTAAAAGGTCCCTCCGAATGGTGTATTGTTCAATATGGATTCCCATTGTCACAGGATGTGAGCAATCGATACTGATGATTTTTGGTACAAAGTTGGTAACCCTTTTTCACAGTATTTGTTCGGTGTGTACAACAACGATTTTCCTGTCCCTCGTCGGTTGAAGTGACTCGCACACATTACAAGTCTGTGGAGTCGTTGCAAATCCAACTTTTTCAGCTTGCTTTCACGTTCTTGAAGTTATTTCGTCTCCATCTCATTCAATTACGAAGAGAGGACGAGGTCAAGTATTCAACGCCACTCTTAAAAATTATTAGCGAATACATATAAGAAGTGCAAGCTGCCAAACAACGGGATAGAATAGAATGTGGGAACTATGTAGATCGAAGCTAAATAGACAAGGCTTGGACAAGATGAATCTGAATGCCTTTAAATGATCATCATGACAAGTCAAGAATTTTGTGGTGTTGCACACTCAATCAATCTCATCGCCATTGATGAGGATGATGAGACCTTCTTGAAGAAAAACGCGACTTGAAACCCTTCATGTATTAATGTATTCATATTGTAATTACGGAGAGCTTCTTTCTACAAGTACACAAGAAAGTCGGCATTTGGTGGAGAGATGCAACGCGATTTGAGGAGCGACCCCGAAAAAAATGAATCTCTCTTTTGAAAAGCCCTCATTGACGATGAGAGCAAATAATATTATGCAGCTGCCTTTGAAAGTGTGCTCGGGTTTGCTACGCCAGACCAAACTTGCATGTCTGCCCTTTTCCTCTGTCTTGGGCATTTCTTGGAAGGTTGAACGGTGAGAAAAGGTAATGATGATGATGAACATTGAAGACCAAAGTGAATGCCTGAGCTAAAATCCATCTGCCTCTATAACACACAAAATGTGTCTTGGACTTCTCTTAAGTACAAACGCTCTGAACATAATCCAGAGCATTGTCCTTTGGTTCCTTGGAAATATTTTTTTCAAATACCTACATCCATCCCCTCAATTCCTTCCAGCTGCTCTTTTTGTTTGCACTACTGGTGTGGATGATGGAGGAAAACGTTTCTTCAACTTTGTTGCGTCGTGAAGATGAAGAAAAGAAATTACCAAAGCTCTCCTTACTTTTACTGTCAACAATCCACAAAAATTCATGAGCAATAATGCTCAAAAGTTTTCTACACAAAACAACAGCGATTTGACTCTAATCGGTTTTCATGCTGCCGGAATATCTTGTAACAGAAAATTGTTACTCTTTGCACGGTGCAACGAGATGGTTATGTCACACGACAGGATTTGTTGAGAAACCCTTTCGTGGCCGTAATGACAGTCGACAGAGGATATATGATGAGGATGTAAGGTACTGTAAAGCGAAGAGGAGGCAAGCCAGTATTCTTTAGAAACAGAGACTAAATACTTCGCATTGTGACTACCTCATTACGACGAGACAACAAAATTATGACGAGGAAACTCCAACCTTTGACTGCAAACACCATTTCCATAATATGAGAGCGTAATTGTTACAAACACGATTTCATAATGCGCCACCAACGCACTACTTCGACGACGACGGCGGCGGAAGCAAATCAGCATAAAAATGAGAAGCACCCTTTTAAATTGTCTCACAATTTGTAGTACAGCAGCTCAATGACAAGGCGTCTACAACTAAGTCATTTCTTTACGACGCGTTGTCAGCAAAGACAAAGTAGAGGTAATAGAGAGTGATGAAGACAAAGCGGCAGAAAAGTGAGTTTCTCTCAGGTAAAGTATAACTATTCGCAGAACTGCCACCTTTACTACCACTACTATTAATAGAACTGATATTTTGCGAGTTGTTGTTCTGGTTGTGATGAAAGTACGCAGCAGCCAGCACGGCTTGCTGGTGATGATGCGAGACACCCATCATTGGTGCAGCCGGTCCGGCAAGAGTGGACATCTTCGTTGGTGAGAATGTGGAGTTGCGGTTGGTTCAGCAAGTGTGAACACTTTTACTGGAACTCTTTTTAGAGTGAACGATTCGACGACGATGTGTTCTACAGTACTGGTCGACTCGCAATTGGTAATTCACTGGATTTTTCCCTATTCCACAAACTAAGAAGAAAATTTGCTCTCCCCGCGCCAAAATGTTGTCGATGTGCAAAGCTTGAGGTTGTCAAAAAACGATAGTTCCATTCGCAGCACGGCTCCGGGACAGTGGAAAAACAGTCTGCAAAAAATAAGGAAAAAGCAAATGATTGGTGATGTATTACTTTTTCTTGTATTCCACTTATTTTTCGACCTTTGTTTCACATTCAGACATAAAACGGAGTTATATCCAGAATTTCATTTTCTTCGAAATTTGCATGGGGAGGGTGTCAAAATGTCGTTCCAGTTGCTGTCAACTGCACATTACCTATTTACTACCTACGCGTGTCCACTAAAACTACGACAACATATGTGCTTGCTCAACAACCACAATAATATTTATTGTGCAATAAAACGGATGCTTTCTGCTCGTATGGTCATCCTTGTTACAAATGCACGGTAGGTTTGCATATATTACTCCTGATTGGAATATTTGTCGCAATCTGGTCTAAATTTGAAAGGTAATGATGATTGCTCCATGTCTTGCATGAACTTGCATGTTATAATTTGCACAACAGCGGCCAATAAGAAGACGTAGCCAATTACCATGGAAGCGACGCACTGAATACTCATGCATGTCGTGTGAGCATGTAAAATTTTGTGCTGGTTTCGCGCGACAGCTTTTTTTTCTGTATGTAACAAAGGAGATGATCATGATGATCATCATCACGGTGCACAAAATATTCGTATCGGATTTCCTGTTTGGTTGTTTGCTCAGCGTTCCACCCATTCAGAAAAAAGGTAGGCAGAGTGAGTGTTTGTGAGAGATTTTTGTCATCCAGGCAAAGTGGAGAGGAAGTCTCTTGAGAGCTGAGAATGACGTGATCCCAAGCACAGAGATGATTTCAATGTCATTCAATACCCTCAGCACAGGTCGTCGTTCATTCATAAATGTCCTTCAAAGCAGAGTAATGGATGGACAAGGACTACGAGTGTCCCAACGAGTCATTACTGCAACCACTGCTACTATTCACACGCTTCGTACCAAAATCACTTCCACACTTCATTGAATAATGCGAGCACATTATGTGTAACTTATCAAAAATTATTCTCCGCCACGTGTCTCCCTTTAAGAATTTCTGCATATTTTATTGTGTAGTGATCTCTGCAGAGACTCCTCTCTGTCGGGAGTACACTACCATCCACCCTCGCTGATGAAGTGCAAAAATAACCTGAGCGTCAGCATATAAAAAACAATTCGCGTCAAAGTCAGGCATCATTTCATTGAAATCAACCGCGACTATATGTTTCGTAGTAATACTATCAGCTTTGGCATTCTGAGAGAATGTCGTGGTCGCAGGGGCGTATTAGAGAGACCAAAATATCAGTTTGAACTGGAAGATATTATCAGGAGGGAGCATGAACTGAAAGTCAAGGAAATGAACAAATGTCGTGCCGATGCACCTTTTAATCATGTGCTCTCTGAGCAGACACACTATAGTGCGGTTGTAGAAAAATTTGCTATACTATTTGCTTGTCACTCTATCGCTACACATGCTCAATCCTCTCGAGGTGCCCACCCCAATTCAGAACGAACGTTATCAAACTTTTTTTAAAAAAATAAATCGTATTCATCACTCGAGCGTCAATCACATCATCGTCATCCCACTCTCAACAACACAATGAGCATCCTGCTAATCTTTGCCCTCTCGACAAGCGCATAAGGTCCACATATCGTGAATTGACAAGTGTGTGCTTGTGCCTTCTGATGAAAGTTCGCAAAAATTCGACACATAACTGCGCAGCGACTCTGCACACAACTAATAAAATGTTAAATGTCAATTTTCTTCCCTCCGGAGTAAACACAAAACGTTTGTCACATTCAACATGTAACTACCAACATTGTTGCGCTTTGTTACGGGTACGCACAACGCGTGTTACATTGTGTCTCATGTTGTTGCAAATTTTATTCATATGCATAATGTACTCTGCTCAGAAAACGCGTTCAACAATGAATTTTTTTAGTAGCGCAGCAGTCAGCTTGAATCGAGGAGAACACGTCCAACCCGCACACAGGGAGAAACAGAAAATGGTAATTGCAAAGAAAAAGACGAGAAATTACACGTTCAAAATCAGGTTTCAATAAACATTACAACATTAGTAATACAAATCCAAGAGAACTCCCTTTCCCTTCTCGTCGCTATTTAGACAAACCTAGTGCATAGCTTATCATCATCATCACCTCGCTTTGCATGCATAATAGTAATATTATACTCTCACAATTCATAGCTTAAATATATAGGATGACGTATGAAATACTACAGAAACGTCACAACAAACGGCACAACAATGCTTGTCGCCAACTGGTTCGCTCACATGGTGACGACCATTGCAGCGCAAGAATGCTGCAGCATTATTTACTCGATTTTTTTTGCGGTGTGTGCGCTTGTGTTGCACAACCTTTGAGTACGATACTGATGATGTGATATGATACGAGTATATGATTGCATTATTATATTTGATTATTCTGGCCTACTCACCTCCTTTACTCTGTTTTGTAGGAGACGCAGAGGGAAAAAAACAGGGCAAAAGGAAAGGAGACAGGAAGGATGGAAGAGTGGCAGATTTTATGTATTTATGTAGACGACCAAAAAAATAACTGCAACTCCCGTTGACAAGGGATCACGATTTTTTTGCAGTCGTTTTCTATTTACACAATCAAAATGACAGAAAAGTTTCCGCGCAGAATTGCGGAGAAGTAATGAGTGACACTAGAACACATTTGGTCGAATATATTGTGCAAAGTGGTCAAAGTGCGACCACGGGAAGCATACCACCGTAGTTGAAATGATGATATTGCCAACATCCGACCTTCATTCCACCAAAAAATTGGAATAATGGATGCTCCGTCCACACTCGTCACGTTATTACACGGCGCGTCTCTCACGCATGAAAACTGCCGAGTCGTTGAGTGTAAAATAGTAGATGGTCATCATAAGGTAATTGGTGTCGTAAAGTTGTTGTATTTTGGCTTAAAACCGTGTTGCCCCTTTATGCAAACATCTCCGTCTCATGTCGACTCACATAATAACTCTAGACGCACTTTCTGTGAGACTTGGGATGAATACTTATGTATATTATGTATATAATAATAATTGTCTCAGACTTTAAACGGATGCAAGTTATTTTAGTGAGTCAAATACATATTCAGATTTAAAGTAAAAATGTTTACAATTCTAGCCCGTAGACGGTTTATATAATCGTGTATATTTATGTCATGATGAAACACACTGTTTATATTGAAGGCTACCACCACCGTTTTGTCAATAATCATAAAAATGTACAAAAAAGACTAGTATGCCAGCACTGCTCAAACAGCGAGTATAATATAGTGTGCTTCAGTACAAGCAGCAACTCTAGCCACAATTTAAATACCTATTACGACATACGAATGCATTTGGCAAAGTCCAGTAATAAGAAGCCTTCTCCTTGACTCAACTTAATTCAGGGATTACACAGTACGGACTCGAGGTTCCCAGACCGTTTCCGTTGTCCTTTGTTTGCCGTCGTTTGGCCGCGAGAAGATGACGAAACATGTGCATGCACTTTTGTCGAAACTATTTTCTCTAGCTGCTCACCTACTTAGCCACCCAATCGACAAATAACATGATACACTCCTAAGAATGAATGCAACTTTGTATTCGGTTGTCTTGTAGAAAAAAAAGAGACCCACACATAAATATGTACGCACCAAACGTCTTGTCTTGTCGTCGAAGGCTGCCAGTCATGAATATTATGTGCATATAATATGAGCTGCACCTTGAAGAATAAACAGCGTTTATCTCCACTAGGATTTATTTGCGGCAAAAGTGTGTGGCTACTTCGCTTTGTTCTCTTGAACAACTTTGTTATGGCGGTGGTGGTGAGAGATGTCATTTGATACTTCTCATATATTCGATATTATTATCGTGGTCTCTTTTCGTCTACGCGGGTACTTATGTAGCAAGTTCGTTTGCTTACACTGTATGCATAATTCATGTGACAGAGAGATTTGTGTATGAATAACAGTACAGGGCAAAGCTGAATGAAACGACCGTGTGAACATGGATTAATGGAAGTGTGCGAGTACGTAAAAATGACTTCCGCCTAAGCGACCTATCTTTTGTTCAAACACGAGCTGAAATATGTCCCGACGGTTTATATTGCCGACTCATTTCAAGCATTTCTACAACTTTGGCTTTTTGCATGCATGTACTATCCTGTTATTGTCGATGAGTTCACTAGTATCAATTTCTGCTGAATACCTCAAGAATTCATTGGAGCTTCGCAAGTTTCCCGTTTCAACCTACATCGATCTCAGGACGCAAGACGCCCAATAGTGTAAGAAGGCTCCAGAAAATTCCGGGAAAGGGCAAGGACCGGTCCTGACAAAGCCAACTTATAGCACCACGAAAATTGTTATTAATTTTGAAAAGTTGCTTTTCGAGAAAACCGGAGAAGTCTGACCAATTTCCTTTGTTGGAAAATTGGCAGGGAAAAAAGTGATGGTCACCCTCCTCCAAAAAGTACAGTGGAAAACTGAAGTTACCGCAATTACATAACCTGCTCTCACGAGGTTGAAACTTGTAAATGCTCGTTTTGACTTGGACAAATTCATACTTTTCTACACAAAGGAAAAAGAGCACGTATCAGTCAGAAGTTGTTCTGCGTTCGAGTGATTCATGCATAGGTAATCTAGTTTTTTTTTCGCATTTCCTGAGAACAGTCCTTTTCTCTGGAACCGATTTCTAGTCATCATTACTTTGCAAATGGTGGACAAGAGTGAAACTGGTGCACGACATTGCATTCTAACCAGACTATATCTTGTGAATAATGAACAAGTGTGGAGAGGGAAATTGATCGGAGTTTGTTGTCCGCTTGCTGTTTGTTTGTAGGAAAGGGGCAAATCAAAAGGCTCCTCCTTTCGTGCCTCAGTTTGTCGACAGTGTGCATTACACTTTCTCGTCGGCATTTGATTATGGTAGCGCCTTTCCTTCTGTCGCGAGAAAAAAGTACAAAAAATAATAATAATAATATTCGGCGTTGACAGTTGTCTCTCGCATAAATAACCGTGGAAATGCCGTCATATCGATCAATTCTTGGAAATACTAAAAGCTTTTTCATATTTCTTTAATGCATCGCAAAGCGTAGGTTCTCTTGGCATTTTGTATACAAGTGCGGCAGCACAACAAGTACGATAACTCCCTCAATTCCATCCCTTCTCTGTCATTGCTCCATCTTCGCAAAATAACTCAGCAAGGACAATAAGTTGCAAACATTTTATTGGTGGACACCAAGAGGAGAAATACCCGGAGGAGCATTATATGCGAACCGACGACAACGTGACTTAGGCCAGCGTCAATTTTCCGTATACGAACGAAGTCGTTTTCCCTTCTTCGCCCAACATTCTCTCTTACCAGAGCATGGATTACCGCTGACCTTGGCGACTAAGTAAATGTCAAGCTGATAAATAAAATAATATCATCTGGAGTCAAATTAAGAGCCACAAGGCCTTTTTTCCATCTGCTTGCATTTTTTGTGAGTCGACTGAATGTGGCAGATTGTGCCTTTCTGTTTCTCTCCACACAAGTGAAAACAACATAAAAAGGCCCCCAAACGTCTTGCGACAACAGCTTACCACTGACTATGAAATGACTCAGAAAAACGAGTCCAGAGAAGCGAGTCTTGTTTGTGATGTCACATATGCATGCATTCCACACGCCATTTCCTCCGACATGATCAATCTTACTTTTACTTCCACTCTAAAATCTGCCCTGTTTTATTGTATCAAAGCCTTCAGGTTATCGTAGACTACACACTTAAAAATTGCCTTTGTGCTCGTCTCTGTGCATATGGCACAACAACTCGATTTCGTCAGAGCGAAAAAAGACAATCTAAAAATGCAGTCAAGGTAGTTGTCTGAAGGCTGCTCTTTTATTATATGATCGCACTGTCTCTCTCTTTGCCTTTTAACATGTTTCCACGTTTTGATATAATACACGAATCTCACTAGTCGCGTAGCTATCCTTGTCATTCATCTGAATGTACTGTGTGCGCGTGACTGAGGATGACGGTTTGTCAGCGTACTACGCAAATTTCCACCTACCACACACTACATGCATTTTTGTAAATCTGCTCGAGAGAGAGCCGAGAATCAATCCAAAAACGTGCATAATATTTTATGATTACTATTTCATATGCAATCACACTCCACTACTCTGAGCTGAGAAGCCCATTCATCTTATCGAAAACTCATCTCGCTCACCTAATTCAACATTATTATGTACGTGTAGCAGCCGATTAATGCGTAATATACAAAACGATAGACTCACTTAGTATGCATACCTTCTGCTGCTTTTTAAGGGGATATGGCGCAATGACGTCTGTTTTCCCCCTTTTACCTGTTCCTACACTATTTACGACGTGCATCATTCCCACAAGTGGTTATTAGATGGGTAAGCATTGTAGAACGCTTTCTAAATTCGCCAGAATTATATTTCATCACAAAAGGACGTGCGTTCACCATCTTGTAATAACTTTATGAAGTCAATGTTTGCATACAATAATCATGATCAGAATGATCACAGGGAAGTCTCCATGAGGAGAATGGAAAAGTATGAATGATTATGTGAGAGAGACGTGACACACTGTCGAATATCTACAAAATGCGCATACTAATAACATACACTGTACTCTTTTTCGACTGTGCGGTGAGTGTGATTGGACCACACACTCACTCCAAATAAATGTCAGAGTTTTTAAAAAATCTTTTACTTTTACCAACACCGTTGTGAGTCTCTTTGACAATCAAGAAGAGCGCCAGTGATGCTCGTCAATTAGTGGATTAACAAAATAATAATATGGGAGTAGCATACGCGATGCACATCAACTGCATGTGACGTGACATGTGCAGAAGCAGTCATGTATGCGAAGATAACTCATACGTATTCTACGCAATGTGTAGAGTCGTCGTATACAACTCTTTTGAAAACGTGTGCAGGTGAGGCACACTTGAGAAGAAACTTGAAGGAATACATCATTACAAAAGAAAACTTGACGGTGTCCTCATTCTTTTGGTCAAACAATGACAATTCACTTATCTAACCACATACCTCCAATTCACTACTACAGGCCAGTTTAAACGGCTTGGTTATCGTCATGTGCGAGTCTCCTGATGACAGTCCATGATACACACAACTTTCAACTCAAACCAAGCCGACTCCTTCTGCTTTTGAAAAAGGCAGGTAAAATGTTCTTTTTAGAGCCAAAAGAATGAAGCTCACAGTTTTTTTTGCAGAGGTTAACATAAGCAAAAAATCATATACATACGACGGTCCGTTGTAGTGTCTTAAATTATTCGCATAATGCAAAATGTAACATTCCACATTTATTTGCTGGTGGTGTATGTCATTGGGAAGACTCACTCGTATGCTCTCACTCCTTTGCCGCTGCGTTGCGTTGTTGACGACATGAATGGTTTAGGAGGAGTAGAGTGTGACGAAAAAATTCTAATGTGGCAATACCACTTGTTCTCGTTTGTTAAGCTGTTTGTCTACCTTGAATATGAAAAAATCATGTCGTTTCTACAACACTCACTGTCACTTTCCTGTTTTACTACGTCTTGCTCATGTTCTACACTCACACTCACATACCAACAATTACGGTGAATGTTTTCAGTCGATTTTTTTGAAAGGAGGTCTTTTTCTGTCGCTGCCGATCTCAACTATAGGTACATAGACATGTATTATTATTATTATTATTCGCGTATTCACTAGCCGACCGTCGTTCTCTCAGACGCTCCTTGTCATTTATAAATATTCAGATCGTACCTCTTAAAGTAACATGAGAGTCACTGGAGTGAGAGATGAAGTTGTATATTTTTTTACAATGTCGACGAGTACCATCCTCTTGAGAGCGAGAATGAAAAAGTATTGAAATCAGGCTGAAACTGGAAAGACAGAATGCCGACTCAATTCACATACAAGTCTAGATATGAACTGGTCTCTGTAATCTGAACTTGCATGATTTCATTTGCGCTATTTTCTGTCAGCCTATCTCTTCGCTTGACTCTGCACGACTGAGCGAATTCTTTTTTGTGAGACGGCTTCAAATCTCTCTCCCAATGTTCTCCTACGCGAATCCTATGAGGAAAGCTCTTTGTGCTGTTCCATGTGTGTGGCGGACTCAACGTGGAGGAAACGTGGACGATTGGCGAAAAAAGTAAACTGTTCCTGTCTACCCAAACGAATTTTCCCTCAAAATAATTACCATATTTCTTAGTATACCATAATCACATTATGATGCAGAGGCCGTAGGTTCTGGGGTGGTCGTCGTCTTTTTAAAAACTGCATTTTTTGCGCTGTTCTCTTTCTCTCCTCATTCATTCTTTATCATTTTCAAATTACTCTTTGTACTCAGAACTCACAAATACAGACTGAAAGAGACACACACGTCGTCGCCTGGAAATGTGTAGATTTTTTTCCAGTTCTCGCAAACTTCTTTTATTATACTGCTTATTATTTATGTTAATGGATCCGATCGTAGCAACTGTGTGAAAGCTTTTCATAAACTCTTAGCTACCTAACCAAGTTTGACACAGTTTGGATTATATATGACTGACCGCATCTACCAAAATAAATATCGCATTCATGTACATCTTCTTGTGTCTTCGAGTGTTGCTTCCACCTTTGCCAACATGTGAGTGTCTTTCCCGTTGCATCCAGATAACTGGTGCATTTTGCAGTTGTAATAATTCCGTAATTTCCTAATTCAGCGGACATTCCCTCTCAAAAACCCTTGTCTGGAAGTACGCGTCTTTTGTGGACTGGATGGTTGGCACAGGCGTGAATCCGGAGGTTAATCGTTTCGCTCCAATCAACTTTTAGTATTGTATTGATAAAACATTGTGATAGCCTTATCATTTCACGTGAAACCCTGCACTAAAAAATACTTGCTCAGGTATGAGCCATGGGGTAATCAAACTGAATGCTGATTACTCACTTGCGTGCAACCTGCCGAGTAGAAAAATGTATGTGTGGTATACTCGGAGACCTCTGGTATAATATCCAAAATAATTATCACATCACACTACACACATGGTGTCGCATTTATACATACAAATTTAAAGGCAAATGGTTTTTCGATCTGATTACGTAGACTAGCACTTGAAAATTCTTATACTAAATACATATAGGCATTCAAATGGTATGGATTATTATGGATGCATGTGTAGTTTGAGCAGCGAGTGATGACGGAAGCACATTTCTCATTAAGCCAATGCGAAGTTTGATTGCAGGTTTTTCCAGTCATTCATGCTCAACGCAGACGTTCCACGTGCAAATCAATGGATGAATACATCAACTTCTCTCCATAAATAAGCATTGGACACCGTATTGTTGCATGTACTTATCTGCGAAGAATTTCCGCTGTTTTGTTAGGGTTGCGTTTTTTTAGTGAGATCATCCTTGGCAAAAGGCAGGGAACAGAGTGTAATATATTTAATGTCAACTACGCCTTCTCCACTCTGCCAAAATGCCTTCGGTCTCAAGTACAAAGACGGAACTCGGAGAAATGTGTGAACAAAGCAAGTTTGCAGCACCTTTGAGCTCACACAAGGCTCCTTTGATGCATTTCTCGGATCTTTTCGTCATACATTTTTGATCAAAGCGTGTCGATTTTACAGACTCTGTTTCAAAAGCTTTTTGATTGAGCTGCTACAGCTACGAGTCTAAATACATGTTCAACACATGTCCTCGAATGGGCTCTTGGAGGAAAGAAAGTGATGAAATAGCACACTGCTCATCTCATGTCAGCGCTGTTATTTACACATGTTTATCTCAGAATGTGTCACTCGCGTTGATGTGAGTGGTGAGAGAGAAAATTCCGTTGTTTTTGATATGCTTTGAATAGGAACCACCACAGAAGTAGGTAGGATCAGTAGACGATGGTTTTTATATAAAGTTCCACATGTGATTCACACTTTGAGCGTTTTAATTCCTCATTTAATCAGTCGACCAGATGCACCATGCTTCCCTCTCCATCTGGATGAGCCAAGTTACAAGCTAAAGAAAATATTCCCCTGGAGGCAACATCTCTCTTGCTCAAACATCATCCAGCATTTTTGGAATGAAAATCATCATCACCAGAGAAGAGACCAGTTTGGCCAAGTTTGAGCTGAGTGGTTGCCGATGATGAGCGTTCTCAGTACTTCTCGTCGCCAGCAATAAATGCATGCGTAGCTTCACTTGTAAATGATTTTCTTTTGTTTCGCCTTCCCCGAATGTGTTTCTGCATGATGACTTGATGGCAAGTGCATCACAGACCTGAGTCAGTGTCTCTCTAATACTCATACATGGATAGTTAAAAGGAATACCTTTATGTCTCGCATCATGTCGTCATGCCCGTTCCAGTTACTGCTCAAGACGAGATGAGCTCAATCCTGATCATTACGCTTGTACCAAAAAAAATATAATATATATTTACGCACACAAAACAACTTCCCTCTCTACCATTGTACAAGTAGGCTTTGTGCGTTAAACTTTTCTCGAGTTTTGAGATGCAACGCACACCACTCTGGAACCTACTTCGTTCTCTATTGTAGCTCCTCTCAGACTTGTCTGTAAGAATTTGGATAACGCCAATTACACACGCCATGGAAGCTCAAAACCACGAATTCTTCTGTGTATTGCATACATCCCAAAGCATTATTAAGGTACAGGGTGGAGATGCTGTGTTCCACACCACATGGGATCATATCCACAAACGGTTACACTAAAAAAACTAAAAAAAAATCTTTCTGAGAGAAGTTGTGTAAACTTGATCTACCCGTGTGTGCACGAGAAGCCATTTTACTGTTTAAAGTGAAACATACTTTATGAACAACATTGTATGCTTCTGCACAATGTGTGCGAGATTCCGTCCTTGCCAGACTTTTTCTATCGCACGCATCTCTCCCAGATTCTGGAGATTTTTCAAAGACAAAAAGGTAGGTTTTATGTATATAGGTAGGTATCATATGTATTTTTCGCAAAGTGCAAGGCATGCCGACTACCTACCTCTTGCTGCCACAGTCAATTTTACACGCATCATATCGTTAGGGAATTCTCTAAAGATGCTTTTACCACTAGCTTGTCGACCTGAACGGAATAATGCAACGTGGTCCAGTGTTCCTTGTTCAATGCACATTGCACACAGATAGGGACCCAGCTCGACAAGGGGAAATTTTTGAGCTGGTTGGAATGCAAATAATTTTCTCGCTCTTTGTGTGATTCCCTTTTGGTGTCTTGAGACAACATGTGCATGAACCAGTAGAAAAAGGTGACTTGCAGCCGTCATTTTATAAGCTGCCTTGTCTTCAGAGTTCCAAATAATTACTTCGCTTTTATTTATCCTTTTAGTTTAACAGCATTCCTTCAAGAGTCACAGTGACGAACTGCAGACGCTGCAATGTTGCTCTTTCTACACAGTTTAATATGGATCGATGTAATGTAGGCGATATCATCATAGAATGATAAAAAATATTAGGGACTTCAACTTTTAAGACATAATTATTTGTGAGGCATATCCAGTGTTTGGGATCATCTACGAATGTACCTACAAGATACGTATTCATCTTTACATCTCTCTTGTTAAGAAAAACTAGTTGTGTAGCTCATGCTCGTGACATGATGCATCTTGATAACGTTCCTTAAAAGAAGTACACACGAGGAAGTCGTTCGTTTGCCTTCCAATATCTCCAAACTGGATCTGATCTTCCAGCAGGATATTCCAATCATGATTTCTGTAGAATTGCAGCACACAACTTTTTATGCTCAGCTGAAAAAATCGAAAATTGTATCCATCCCAGAGCTAACTTTCTTTCAGAAAAAAAAATTGCTCTCCAACCTCGTGTGCTTTGTGCGCTGACTAACAAGTAAGGGCACAACAAGGGCTTTGTAAGTGAATTGTTTGAATGCCTTCGGTATTAAGGGCTTCGCTTTTTTCGATTGAAATGTGTAACTTTTTTGGAAAAAGAAAGCTGGGTGGACTTTGTAAGGATTGTGTGGTAACAGGTTTCACTTAAATGAGTTGAACATAGAGACACATTAAGTACAATATGAATAGCAGTGAGAAAAATGTTTCAGCAACGCTGAAACCAGATGTACCGGATCAGTGGACCCAATACAGTGTTGGGTTTGAGGGATGATATGCGCATTTAGTGTCTACTGCAGAGAGCATGCAAACTATGAGAAATTCTAGTCCTAGTTTCACATGAAGGTCTCCCACAACGAATGTAGGTTTGTTTGAAGGATATTACCTTTTGTGTAAGCTGCGCTCCAGCCTCAAGTTGTATATGCATGAAACGTTAACTGTTGGATTAATATAACGATTATGTTCCAATCTCAATTAGTTGAATGTCACAACTACTAAAATCCGGAGAAATCCTCGTTCCCAGAAAAAAAAAACAAATTTTCTCCAATAATCTCCGCATATCGTTCCTACTCGCTCGGTTTTCTGAGGGAGACAGCTTTACAAATTCACCACAACTCTTTACAATATCCCACACACTTGCCCTCCGGTTTAGATTTTAGACATGCTTCGTTTTCGAAAGCACGGACGACGGAGAAACAGAGTGGATGAGCGGGAGGGAAAAAACTGTTTCTGTAAGTCTCTGTCCATATCCATATACCGTGGAAACTGAGATTGACTATGCAGTCATCCACTGGAATAAGGTCGCTCTACACGTTCAGGCTACTGTGCATGATTCCGCAGTAAAGTTTTAATGTAAAATGTAAAAGTCTCTCTCGCTAGCTGACTCCAGAGAAGGATCTCCAGAGATATATAGACAGAGTATGCATGCATATATCCACTTGGACTACGTGCTTCCATCTAAATAAGATTTCCGCTGTATACTCATATCTTATTCTACCTCCACGCATATACACCTACAAAATATATTGAATAAACTAATACTCTTCATATTTCTCTTTCATGGCAGCATACTTCTGTTGATATGGTTTGCAGGAACGTTGTTTTTTTACTCAGAAATCAGAAATATTGCAATGAGATGAGGGTGAGCAAAAGTTTTCGGAGAAATCTTACACTCAGCGAGCTTGAATTATGACGATGAGGAAGAGAGAGAAGCCTGGTATGAAGCAGCACATCTAGACAAACTCAAATAGACGTGTACACTTGTATTTATGTATCTAGACTCTATAATAATGTACCTTTTCAGTGTAGGTATATACATTATGATATTATTCAGCTCTCCCTTCACATTTACAAACATAAATGTATGTGTGCGCACACATCTATGTCGTGAGAGGGAGAGAGGGGAAAGGAATGGGAACTTCTGATAGAGAATCAAGAGAGAAATCCATTATTTTTTTCCTTCCTTCCTCCCTTTCAACGGCGTTAGAGCAACGAACACTTTTGAGACGAGCTCCACATATTCCGCCACATGTACTCATAGATACGCACATGTTGAGTCGCCGCACGATGTGCTACGTGACGGCCAATACCGTCTATGTTAAAATGGCCCCCGGTAAAGCATTGTTAGCAGACTATGCCTATTAAATTAAGCAAAAAATTCTGATTTCAGTGGTGCAATTCCCATGACCATGCGTTACCGGGGGCAACTGCTACAACGTTTTGAAATTTCTGGTAACAACCAAAGATGGGCAAGTCCAAAAATCAAGTTTATCAAAGAGTTAGGTCTTTGTTCGAAACGTGGCACACTAATGCAAAACCATGCGTAAAACGTAATTCTGAAGCGAAATTGAATATTTTTACTTAGCTGCACAAAAAATTAAAAAATTTGGAATACTTGATCCTCGCTTGATATAGTAACTGGGGTAGTTTAATGCAAGTAGGAAAACCAATATTACATAATGGACTCAATAACTTGTCTCTGTACTTTTATTTGTGGTCTGCAATAAAGAAATATGATAATGATGATACATACATACACAACTTTTTAGGCCAAAGGTTTAAAATTGAAAACAATTAAAAATCGGACAGTCAAAATAATGACGAAAGTATTGCAGGAAACTTAATACGCAGACTTGCCGTAGTGGCGCGAAAGAGGTAGGTAAAAACGTTTTGGCTGAAATTTGGGGTATAGTGGGGGTAATTTGATGTGGGAAACACGATTCCGGTGCAAAACCGCTATGTCCATATCCAAAATTACGAAAAAATCCAAAAACCGCCAATAAATTTGAAAATTTAAAGTGGGCCTGAGAGGCTGAAACTGAGCAAGATAAGATATTTTGATGTGGATAATACGATTTCGATCAGAAATTACCACTTTGATACTCAAAATTTCAGCCTCAGAGGCTCACTTTAAAATTTAAAACTGTTTAACGGTTTTTGGGACTTTTCTCTAATATTACTGTATGGAGGTTGCGGTTTTCGTATTTTCCACATCAAAATACCCTACCAAGATCAATTTTAGCTTGCCAGGCCCACTTTAAATTTTCAAATTTTTAGCGTTTTTTTTTGCTATTTTAAACACGGACATGTCGGTTTCTCATTGGAATCGGGTTCTACACATCAAATTACCCCACGATATCAAGTTTCAGCCAAAAAGCCCCTTGCAACAATAGGCACAAGTTTGGTTGCACTGCAGTTGAACGATGGCATTCATCAACAACTTAAAACAACAAACTCGAGTCGTATTCAAATAAACTTGCAAGCTATAACATGGTGTCAATCACGACTCTCAATATCTTTATTGATACAAAATCTACTGTTTTTATCACCTCCACCGTGCCCATCTCTGGTGTAATTTTGTCGTGTTTGAAACCTCACAACTCTGCCCCCCGGTAACGTTAAAATCTGGGACTTTCACCATTCAATTCACTTAATTTTTGTCCTAATTATCAACCAGGTCTAAACACAACGCTTTGTTTAATGCATTTTAGATTGGCCACGCATTTACACTAAATCAGTACATCGTG
>JAHZMW010003411.1:0-20063 GCA_027743745.1 Alloscopus bannaensis | reverse complement strand
TTGTTAATTGAATTAAAATAAATAAAACCCATTAATTGTTAATGCTTAATTGAATTAATAAATTTTCGCAATTAATAAACCCTGCAAGGAAGGCGTAAAAAGCCTGGATGATATGTGCATTTATTGGCAGTGGGGAAAGTAATGGGAACATTACAAGTACAACGACTTTCTGCTTAATGCATCAAGCGAGTCCTCGATTTTTGCTGACAACGCTGGTTTCAGTCATAATTGTGTATCGTGTCGGAATGTCCCGTCACTGACTCCAGGAAATGCCTAATTTTGTCGTTGCTTTGCATAATATGTGTATCCCTGCACTGTGACGTTTTCGACACAAGGGACCGTAATGTCATGATGTTCGTCAATAAGGTTACGGGTAGCATTGCTGGGTTTTGGATGGTTGAATGGATTGGCGAATTTGCTCTTTATGTAGCCATTTTGGACAGACTTTTTATATTAGTTAAAATATCATGTAAATGATTGGTACTAAATGATTGTACGATTTTCGTTCATAAGTCACGACAAATTTGTTGAGGAGGATTAAAAGAATGCATTTTTCACTTTGAAGGCAATGTGCGCATAAAGTTTACGGGAAAGTATACAATTGAAGTGCAGTTTACTAATGAGACCTTTCCTTTAGAAGAATGTTAGATGCAACTGGCTACTATTGGCTACCAGTAGAATTGATGGGTCAAATGAACAAAAATTGACAGCATACTCAAGGTATCAAATGAATTTCGACAAACTTTCAACAAACTGTAAATTTTCAACGGCCTTGCTGCTTCATGTATTCTATGCTCTGTTTCGATAAGTTTTGGAAATTTCGTTGGATGGTGAAACAATGTAGACTTGAAAATATTCTGGCTCAACTAAGTAAGTGAGGAACTTTTCTCTTCCTCTGTGAAAGAAGGCACGAAATTAAGCCGAGAGTATTAATATTTATGCATGCATGCCCTAGGTACAGAAGGAAAATCATCATTTGACAAATCAATTGATAAAATGTGTGTCACTCCAGTTATAACGATATTTGATGATCGAAATATGCTTTCTGAGTTGTAAAATATTCGGTAAAGTTTGGATAGTGTTTGTCGCTTATGGTTATTGTTTTCGAGCAATTTTGACAACTGCTTTGTATGATTTTGTGAACCGATTTACCAATGTGACTTTTTTGCTGCCTTTCGAAAGCTAAATTCTCATAGAATTCCATATGAAAAGCACGCAGATATGTAGTGCGTATCAATTCATTCATGAACATAATCGTCATAGTATCATGGTAAATTAATGATATAGATGAAAGGGTAGGTCGATACTGAAACTCAATGAATATTTTCAGCTAAATAAAAAAAATGGAAGAAACAGATGCAGCAATAAAGTGGATGACTCCAATCGCAGCAAGTACTGATTAGAGATTAGTGTGCGCCTTATATCCAAAGAGAGGCAGATCACTAAAATCACTCTTTCATTAACCAACGGAGCAATTTCTATAATGTTTAAGTAATAAAAAAAAAGAAAATGACACCCAACCACTTGTGCAAATTGTTTAACACAGACAAAAACGAATTCTTAACATCGTACCATCAGGTTACGTCAGCATTTCAAAAAATATATTGAACACATTCGGTTTGAAGAGCGACCTTTACATTTTTGTATTTACCATGAAATTGAATCGCAGTAATCATTTTAAAACTATTTGCTGAGGTGTTTATGACACGCCATTCTAATAAAAAATAACACTCTTTAACAATAATATGTACAAGTTTATCGCCACAAATTTTTTTGCATCTCTAACTAAAAAAACCAATGACTTTTGACGAACTTTTGAGAGCATTCACTGCCGAAACGCTACATCATCCTGGTGTTAATAATACACTGTCTCAGCTATTGTAGCAGTAGCTGACTATTTCATATAAATCGACGCCGGGTACACGCACCTCATATTTTGTTCATGCCATGTGATTTTTTATAGCCAGCTACAAAACCTAGCAGAATTTTACCACCAACAATTTATGATTACTTAGTAAATGTTTTTGTACAACGCATGAACAGAAAGGAGTAGCCAAACATCAATGAAGCAACTTTTTTATCAGTAATAGTTTAAAACACGTATAAAACTACTCTTTTAATTGCTTGTCTACGACTAGTACACGACGCTCCGCACATCAACTGTGAACTTCGTACATTGCAGTTTAACTAAAACGGTACGCCTTGGTAGGCAGTATCTAAAACAAGTAATATATGACTCTGTAACTACAAGCTATCTCTTGTAAAATGCAAATTAAAAAGTAATAGACCGACTGATATTTTTCCACAATTAAATCAATGAAGTATTACTCCTCTATGCATAAGACTAGGTATAGCATTCCAATTAATAGCACGAATTCTCGCCATTAACGAAAGAATAGAACGTAGACCGGTGGTGTCAGAAGTTATTAGCTAAAAGATTGGTCACTCAGAGGTATCCCATGCCTTTTCTATCCCAGTACGCTTTTTGCATGTCATCAGAATTGCGACGAATCCGACGTCCAATTGGTTCCAGATCGTTGTAGCATTGGGGAAAAACTTTGTCCACAATATCCCGAGCTTCTGCGTAAGAAATGTCACGAACCGCTAACACAGAACGTACTGCTCGCTCTTTTACGCATTCCTAAATTTTAAAAAAATCCATAAAATCTTGTAATCTTGTTGTATAACGAAATAATAAATAGTAGTCCTGCCTGTGGGGCAATCCGTTAGCGAAAAGATACGCACCTCATGCTGCTTGTTCACACTTCCTAAACTTACTGAACCTTCTGTAAGAGCACTCATGTAGCTACAGTGAGCTAGATTTGCAGCACGAATCTCCGTGCAAGCGAGATGATCGACATTAGTGAGATCCAGCTTGTGACGACAGTAATCAAACATGTGGATTAATTCATGCGTAAGTGCGCCCTGAATAATTCCTTTGTATCTTGCGGTGTTTTGACAAATTACGATCTAAACATAAATATCACCATTGATTAAATTTGGAAATTGGAACTATGGCACCTGTAACTTGTATTGTTCTAAATAAGGATTTATAGTTCTCCGTGTAATGAAAAATGTCAGAATCGTTGATAAACAGAATACCTGATTTAGGTAAGGATCATAGCCACCAGTTACGGAAGAATCGCAAACTTCACAGGAAATGTGTCGTCGGATGTCGACCTCACTAAAAAATAAATTAAGCAATACTAACTACTCGTACTAAAATGCTGATCACAAATGATTGCTCCTTTTATAGAAAAATTTTCATTACCATCCTGATGACTTTAAGGCTCCAAACAAGAGCTGAACCAAGTAGCCTACACCAAAGACAAACTTGTGATTATGAAGATGCTTGATTCGCAAAAGGCATGAAGTAAGAAGTAGATATTCTTACTTTGCTTGATAACTTTCCACACATTCATCTCACACTTGAATTTGTCAATGCCTTCCCTTCCTTCCCCCTTCCAAATGATAGATGACCAACTAGATTTGTACGGATCCCCTCCTCTTTCCGGATACAACTTACGAGCCTTCTCGTTCAATGGATAATCAGCCGGTCGTTCATTCTCAGTGGACATCGGGTCCATGTAAATGCCACTTTCACTTTTCAAAGTCGCCTTCTCATTTTTGACCTTTTCCGACTGCTTCGAAGCGGCTTCTAATTTTGCCAGTTTCTTTTGTTTACTTTCCAAATCTAAGCGCGCCAGCGCCTCCTCCACGCTTTCGCTGCAATCCACTTTCCGAAAAGACATTACTCCTTCTCCGACAACCTGCGCACGACCCACACCCTGAAACAAATAAGAAACGACAATCAATTTTGGCCAAGTTGGAACTGGAAAGATCGACCCAGACAACAAATGACATTAAAAGGCCCAGAGCCTACCACCCTTACGTACGACCCTTACCACTCACTCTTCTTTACTCTCTGTGCAGAACAATAGAAGGTCCACGCTTCAACTCCTAACAATTACCATCAAATGGACTCTGATGAGATTTGCTTAAAAAATAGTTGGTTGATGGTAAATGCACAAAAAATATTAGTTCCACCTTACCACTCTATCTTATTAATGGTTGGCTCTAGGTTCAGCGTCCAAGCGTGTCCAGTTTTTGACGTCACAAATTAAATAATATCAGTTAATTTAGCTACTGCGCACTCCAGAAAAATCAATTGCCTCCACACATGAATGAAGTTTTCTTTTTCACTCAATAACAAACAGAAAAAACTCTGTGCAATTCCACATGTGAATATTATCCCCGCGCTTTCTTTTAAGTCGAGTTTGTTGTAGTTTGCCCCGGTCACTGTGGATGTCTTTGTGCGAAAGCGTTGCATTTTTTTCGAACTTGTAACTGCACTCGATTTCTGCAAAAAATTTCATAGACTCTCTCTGGCTTCTCACTTGTAATCGTGATAAGCTGTGTGTGTAGCTAACTGGCTTCATTCGGTAATAAACGGAAGGTTGTAAAGTTATTAGGTTTTAAAGGAAATTGGGCGAGTTACGAGTATTGAACGCCGTTTGACTGATACGTGGTCAACGCTCGCATTTTTGCAGGGGTTATTAATTAGCCCAAAAAAGTGCTTCAATTAAGCATTAGAATAAATTTGCACCCCCTCCACTTAATTAAATTAACCATTAAAATAAGTTAGAAACGGGCTCAATTAATCAATTAGCATTAATTTAATGGCATTAATTAATTCATTAATTGATCAATACCATGAAGCAAATACAGTGAAAAAAATAAAAAATTCTTCAGATAATGGCAGGGTAGCATTTAGTTTTAAAAAAAACAACATTTCAAAAGTTGCATCAGTTAAACGGGCTCGGTGAGCACGATGGATTAATTTTCCGTAGCTGAATAATCGTTCAGCTACGGAACTTCAGATATCGTAAACATTCTAAAACATTAATATAAAGCCACGATGCATGGCATATATCTGAGCTAAAGTGTGCATGTGCTTACAAGAATGTAAAAATGAGTTAGTCCAATGTGAAGGATTACGTTGGCGTGGTGGTTTTAAAATAAATGCTTAATTGACAATTAAGCATTAACAATTAATGGCTTAGATGGCATTAATCAATTAAGCATTACTTCGTCGAAATACTATGGCTTGCATTTGGCTTGCATTTGGCTTCGTCGAAATACTATGGAGCATACACATTACCCATCAACTAAAATTACGCAAAACAATTGGAAAACGTTGCTGATTGATGCAAGTGTTGCGAAACAAGTGGAAAGTTGAGGTGTTCCTAAAAGCACATACAATCTCCATCATAATGGGTGTAAAATAGACGGCTGGATAGCAAGTGGAGAGAAGAGTTGATCCTTCTTCTCTGGACAAGGTAGCTGTTGTTAATATTAATGCGGTTGAGCAGCACGGTGGTGATGCAGTATTATATTATCTATGCAAGATTTTAAAGCAGTTTCGTTGCTTCACACACACGCGTAAATCCAAAAAAAAGGTAGGAAAGGGTAGTCTCCAACATGCATCCCATTTTTCCTACTAAAAGTGGTTGTGCTTATGTACTCCCCACAGAATACAACTTCCTAAGCGCAAGTGGAAACTGTAACTTTTCTGGGTACATCCATACAATATATAATTGTTGTGTGTACAAATGTATACGTCCATTTCAGACTGCTCGCCAAATTGAGAGATACATCGCTCACAAGTACATTTTCAGCCCTATCAACCAAGAGAGAAATGTGTATACTATGTATAAGTAACTCGGTTATATGGACGAGGCGAGGTAAAGAGGTAATAGCAGGTTTCCAACAAATGCGCCCTCTCGACTTTTTCTAACCGCTTCATATTCCACCAGAATCATTCTCTTTCGCCTTTAGATTATCCTTTATTCAGAGGATGGGCAACAGCGGTGGCACGTTTTGGTCATAGGATATTAGTGTGGAGGAGTATAAGTTTTCCTAGGAGCGAGTATACTACTACAACAATAATGTTATATGCAATTCTCTCTAATACAACGCTACAAGGACGAATCACCTTAAAACATAAACATAAACACCATGTGTGTGTATACAATAAAATAACGTCAACGGCAGACGAGTCTTCCGACACAGAGCTTTCCGGGGGAAAATAGACTTGCGTGTATCTGCGTACTTTCCAATTCCGCTCTGTCCATCCATCGAATACATTCACTCTTAAATGATAATGAGGAGAAATGCTCGGATTTTCTTTACAAAAAACAACAACTTCACCCGGAAATCTGTGGGAAAAAAACGTAAACGAGAGCGCTTCTTAGGTAGCTTAGGCGAGGGCCATTTGTAAAAGATTGCAAAAGGCGCAGCCAAGGACGCACACAGTCATTTCTTGTCAATTTCCTAGCCTCATTGTGTCGGTTTATTTATCTAGAGAATGTAAAAGGACATCTTGATTCCTACATTTTTTTCTCCACTCCGAAAGTTCCGAGCTCGAAGACTTCGACTTCCGAATGGAAAAGCTCAGTGTTTGGTGCGGAGGTAGTGTGGTGGAATACAAGAAGCCATTTACCCTGTATGTGGCTCTCACACCACATAGTCACAACTTATGTACCCATATACATTTCAGATTGGTCTGATTCCAGTCGCACAGTATCATATTAGAGGAAAGGAAAAGTTGTAAATGCATTTATACTCCACCGAGCTTTTTTGGATTGATTGAGGAAACACAGAGGCGAGGAAGCTAGGGGGAAAGGATCAGTTTTCCATTTACGAAAAATGTGTATTTCCATCTAACGTACATGGCTGCTGTAGGTAGTAAGCGATATAATAATGTGTTCCCACGTATTCCGTTGAATGTATATCTGCCTTGTACCTTTTATGACAGCATTTTCTTTCCGCTTGTTGTGGAAAGGCTCACAAACACACACGGTTTGGTACACTTGCCACCCCAACAC
This sequence comes from Alloscopus bannaensis, assembly GCA_027743745.1. Lineage (NCBI taxonomy): Eukaryota > Metazoa > Arthropoda > Collembola > Entomobryomorpha > Entomobryidae > Alloscopus > Alloscopus bannaensis. The sequence goes on along the minus strand of JAHZMW010003411.1, from coordinate 13,176 downwards.
ATTAGAATATATATGAGGAATAAAACGGAGCAGCTCTGAGAAGTGAGAAGTTAAATTGTGAGAACGCGAAGGTTTCCTCCGTTTCGTGTGAAGAAGTTTGTGTGTGTAGGTGTTCAGAACGACTCTTGTTCTCTCCTCTTCAATAGCTTCCCTACAGAGAGAGATATGAGAACCAATTAAGTAAAGGGCACACAATATTCTACCTTAAAGCTCTCTCTCGTCCCTTTTCTGTGCTGTGCCACACTCAATTCCTCCGTTTCATCTGACTTTCGACCCATCAAAAATAATGCTGGAGGAGATGGATTACTCCCAAAGTCTCGATTAATTATTCTTACTCTCGTCGCTTCCTTGCTCCGCGCGCGAGCTCATCAGGATAGTTATCAGAAATATAAGAAGCGCGAGATCGAAGGAGAGTGTATATAAGTTTGTATGTGTTCGTATAAATTTGTTCACTCATGTGTCACCCTTCACCGTGCGTCGTAATCCTCGAGAATCTCATAACATCGGAGTCTTGTCAAAGGTTATCATCACACACCCACTTTTACAACTAGTAATATAGTCAATCCGAAAAGTTCAAAGGTCATCGATCTCAATTCCATTATTGAAGAAACCCCATTTTTTAAAAAAAGTTCGTTGTTATTCGTTTATTTCAAGTCCTGGTCGAGAGAGAAGGGGAAAAATTGCATGAATTATTAAAAGTACATGTACTCGTTGTGTCAAGTTTGGTTTTGCGGTGCACCCCGTGTGAATTCCATTTAATTTTTACACACAATTTTTTCTCCCTCTTTTGTCCTGATGTTAGCCTAGTGTAAAACGTCAAGAGAAGTGACGTACACGCACTTTTTGTGTGTACAACAAGCTTGCTTGCAAAGGTTCGCAACATTGTGGAAGTTAAAGTGGTCGACAACTTGTTCAAGTTGTTCGAATGAAAACTGTGCTCATGCATCCTGATTTTAATGAATTCTCTCTACATAATAAAAATAAATATGCCCTCAACGTTTCCTCTGACTTTGTTCACTTCAGTGTAATTGCCTGAGAAAGCAAAAGAGCACTCCCAAGAATAATATTGTGAGACATCCCGCACCGGTAGTTACGAACAATACGTTTTCTCTATAATCGATTACTCCGCATTCCAAAGTGTCTATTTAATCATTCCACCCTTGAGCGGTGGTTGGCAAGCTCAAGTGGTTTTGAATTGTTGCGAGGGTGAGAAACATTTTTTGAATTTTCAGGTTCAAGTGTGATTTTCATAAATGTTACTTATTATTACACAAAAATTTTAATTAAACTTTAATGTCAAGCACATACTCAGTCAGAATCGGAGAAAAGCTATGGTCAACTTTTGAATTATGTTTCACACGTTTTGATCTGTGTAATTTTTTTGTAGTTGTAATTGAGTAACTTTGAAAGAATTACAAACAAACATGTCGTTGGATCACTTTGGTCACGTCGCGTTAAAATGGGATCCAAAAAATCTCGAAATTCGGACCATGTCTGTCGAGAAGACATTAGAGCCGTTAGTGATCCAGGTAAATGAAGAAAACTTTTTTTATTACAGTGTATTAATATATGAATTACTTGAATGTATTTCAGAATCGTGTCTCTATTTGTGTGTGTAACCTAAACCAAAAAAAGCACTCAATCCTGTAACGCACGCTGCTGCTGCCACTACTGCTCTCATTGTCAGCATCAAAACTCACTTCGCACTGCCGTGTTTTAAATATAATCTGCACTGCACTATTCTCCTGCATCGATTGTCAATTAAAGGCAACTCGCAAATCAAACCGAATAACCCACACATACACACAAGCTGCACATTTTTTAAAAGTATTACTCACTTAATCGCGATTAACATTCAAGACGATTGCATTTCTAATTTGACACAATCTACGCAGCAAACGTTATTGTTTATTAGAAAACTATTCTAGTAACAATGAAAACCTGCTAATATTTTTGTTTTGAAACAGTCAGTATACCTGTGTACGATACTTGAGTACCATATTATTACTTCCTGTGTATCTTGCAACGGAACCGTCCTAAATTTTTAATCTTACGACAATACATTTTAGTATAATAGTCTGTGGGAATATATATTTCTTTTTCTTGAGGTCAGTAATTCAGTAATACTCATTTTCCTTCGTACAAACTAATACTACAGTCAGTGACAGGCCAGTGACACTTTAAACGAGGGAAAGAGACGCTTTATTTGCAAACACGCAAAGATACTAAAAGGCCAGTGTAGAAATGACGTTGGGAATTGACAACGATCCTGGGCATATCGTCCTCAGATGGGATCCCAAAAATTTAGAAATACGAACGCGTTCAGTTGAAGTTACCCTTGAGCCATTGGTTATGCAGGTACATTATATGGACAATTTAGATTCCACACTTATTGAACTCTTATCCGACTTTCCTTACTTATTTGTAAACTTCCTATACGCTTCTCCTCACACTTTATCAGTAAAAAACAACTATCGGGTTTCTTTCTAATCCGTCGCATTATGAGTAAAATATGGCGCTTTGCATGCCTGCAAATCATTTTAACACTCACGTCCACACTGTACCGATTGTGAGTATCCTGAATAGTTGTCGTGGCTATTGATTGTGCTGAAAATTACCAATTCCTTGTTTTACTTCTACAAATCGACTCAACTCTACATTCGGCTTGATGATACTTCTGTTTGCCTTTGAATACTACTAAGCTCGCAAAAGATGTAATTAATCTGTTGGTTTCCACTGTTATGACTCTTTTTTAACGTTCTGCATGCGCATGGATTATCACATGACATCACTGTCTCTGTACTCTATTTAACGTCACCTGTCGTACGGGAAAGTCCTATACGGAATTGCATCTCAAGTTGTGACAATTTGCGCTGTAGGTGACCACGCTGGTCAACACGAAGGGGCCATCAAAGAAGAAAAAGGGTCGCTCGAAACGCGCTCATGTTCTCGTCGCTGCAGTGGAGAAAGCTACCGAGAATTTCATTGAGAAGGGGGAACAGATTGCTCATGAAAATCCGGATATCAAACAGGAGATGTTGGCCGCAGTCGATGAAGTCAGGAAAACAGGTACATACAATATGCGAGAGTCAGAATAAAGACGCTCAATTGAAAATTTAGGTTAACCATTCTAGATTGTGGTGATCAACGGCAAAAACAAATATTGTCGGCTTTTACAAAGTCTATGTTCGTCACCCGGAGTTGGCCGCTGCGAAAGCAAACAGGGATTTTGTATTTCGTCAAGTTTGCGAAGCAGTGAATACCATTTCAGATGTAGCACAGGGCCGCTCAGGGGTCGGAGGTCATCCTTACGATGGACCTGGAGAATTGGCAGCGGCTTTGGATGACTTTGATGTGAGTGGGCAAAAGTGTATTAAGAGGAAACTTCCGTCACAACGATTGATGGTCTTCACTGCTCTCAATTTTTTTCCTGATGATTTGATTAATGATCCGGTTTTTTGCTCTTGTGTTTCGCATCAGGAGAGGATCATTATGGAGCCATTAGCTTACAATGAAGTTCGCACTCGGCCGTCGTTGGAGGAGCGGCTGGAATCCATAATTAGTGGAGCAGCTTTGATGGCAGACTCATCCTGCACTCGGGATGAAAGGCGAGAAAGGATTGTGGCAGAGTGTAATGCGGTTCGTCAAGCGTTACAGGATTTGCTCTCGGAGTACATGGCTAATGTAAGTGATTCCCACACGCACAAAAAATGTGTACATCCCATCACTTATTCATGAATTCCAACCGAATTCCTTTCAAATTATACATATGGACGCAAGCAAGTTCATCGCCAAACGACCTCATTCTTTTAGCTTTTTTTCTCTAGAAATTCCTGTGTTGTTTGCAATTTTGTTGCTGCCACTTAATTATATTATGCATACTTGTATGCATAGTTAGTTCTGTATATACAGCTCTCTCGCATACATTCATACAACTGATGTACTGCTTCACTGATGCGCGTGTCATGTGTGCTAATCCATTTAGATTGGGAAGAAGGATCGAAGTGAGAATTTGGAGCGAGCGATTGAGCACATGTGCCGGAAAACACGGGATTTGAGACGTCAGCTTCGCAAGGCTGTGGTGGATCATGTTTCTGACAGGTAATTGCTGGCCAACAGATTTTTAGCTCTATCTACTAAGAAAGAGGGGGACTGCTTTGAAACTCTTCGAGTTTTTCTCAAGAGCTCAACAAAATACTTTTGCACACATTCTCTCAATCTCTTTTGAATTATCTTGGAAGACGTAGCAATCTAAAGTTTTCTTGAAAAGATAGAGCATCTGGCTGTCATGCAATATTCTAACTAGAAGTGGATCATGAAAACTTTTGTGTTGTATGCTTCCCAGCTTCTTGGAGACAAGCGTCCCACTCCTCGTTCTGATTGAAGCAGCAAAAGCAGGGAACGAGAAGGAAGTGGAAGACTACGCTCAAGTTTTCACCGAGCATGCCAACAAATTAGTGGAGGTGCGTGAAATGCATATACACATACACACAAGTATAAATATATACCTACACACTCTGAGATTGCTTGCACGCATTCCTTTCACAAGAGAATGTGGAAGTACTGCCACTTTCCCTCGCTGGACCAAATAAATTAGCGTGAGCTTTCACTCAATCTCTCTCTCTCATGATGATCTAGGTTGCAAATCTTGCGTGCAGCATGTCCGGAAACGAGGATGGCGTAAAAATGGTTCGCTACGCCGCATCTCAGATTGAGAATTTATGCCCCCAAGTAATAAACGCAGCAAGGATCTTGGCAGCTCGCCCAAAGTCAAAGGTTAGCAAGGGATGAGCGCATTCTCATTTCGAGATGCTTGTTCATTGCAGTAGATACCGCACGTGCAATGAATATGAGATGGAAGTGTTGGGGAGAGTGGTTTTCCAACTTTTGTAATTGTGTATGAAAGGTTGCCTTGGAAAATATGGATGTTTTCCGTGAAGCCTGGGAAAATCAAGTTCGGATCCTTACCGAAGCTGTGGATGACATTACGACAATTGATGACTTTTTGGCTGTCTCTGGTGAGTTGTACTGTATGTGTGCTGTACTGCGGAAAAGGGCGAATTTCTGTTTTGGATTTCAAAATTAAACCTGGTCTAAATATTTGTATAGAGAACCACATTCTTGAAGATGTGAACAAGTGCGTGTTGGCATTGCAAGAAGGGGATGCAGACTCCCTGGATCGTACGGCTGGCGCCATACGAGGTCGGGCTGCGAGGGTTGCAAACGTTGTCACCGCAGAGATGAGTAATTACGAACCTGGAATTTACACTGAGCGAGTGTTGGAAGCAGTGAAAGTTCTCCGGGATCAAGGTAAGAGCCATGTTTGAAAAACGGAAGAAAAGTAAATCACTTTGGGTATTGAACCTTGTTCTGTTTGAATGTTGAACACAGTAATGCCGAACTTTGCGCAACGGGTTGAGATTGCCGTGGAGGCCTTGTCTTCGAATCCGTCTAAGGACGTGGATGAGAATGAGTTTATTGACGCTTCGCGACTTGTTTATGACGGCGTTAGGGAAATCCGACGCGCTGTTTTGATGAATAGGGTAAGTGTTAACAAAACATTGCGCTTTAATTAATTTCACTCCTATGATTAAAATTATTTCATGTCTCTAGGCTGACGACGAGCTCGATCCTGAAGACGTCGAGTTTGATGAACATTACACTGACACTCGTAGCAAATGTAAGTCATTGTAGTCGCTAGTGTGATTTTTTTTTAAAATCTAATAAATTGGCTCTATTTTACGTAGTTTTGCATTTTATAATGGTGCTTTTCAATTTCAGCAAGCGCCCACACTGGAGACCATATAGTCGATGAGTATCCCGACATTAGTGGCATAACTACAGCAAGGGTACGCCTACAAACTAATTAACGACTCATTCAGATGGATTTCAAATACATAAGGATAAGTAACAGCTTAATAAATGCGGTATTGATTGCAGGAAGCAATGAGAAAAATGACTGAGGAGGACAAGCAGAGGATTGCGCAGCAAGTGGAAAGCTTCAGGACCGAGAAGCTTAAATTCGACCGGGAAGTTGCAAAATGGGATGACACTGGCAACGACATCATTGTCCTTGCCAAGCACATGTGTATGATAATGATGGAAATGACTGATTTCACCAGGTAGCATTTCAAGTTGTCAAGTCACTCGGACTTACACGTCAAATCCGACGAGGTCAAGTAGTGCATAAGTTGTGTTTTGCAATTGCAAAATTGCAGGGGACGAGGGCCTTTGAAGACCACCATGGATGTCATTAATGCAGCAAAGAAAATCTCCGAAGCAGGAACCAAATTAGATAAACTAGCCCGTCAAATTGCTGACCAGTGCCCGGAGTCATCGACGAAGAAGGACTTGTTGGCTTACCTTCAGCGAATTGCGCTCTACTGCCATCAACTCAACATCACGTCGAAAGTGAAGGCTGACGTGCAGAACATCAGTGGAGAACTGATTGTGTCTGGGGTAAGCCTTAATAAAAACTTATTGAAGCTACAATAATGGGTACGTCATAAAATACAATTTGCTAATTGGTTTGTCCTGAATTTAGCTTGACTCAGCTACCTCATTGATTCAAGCAGCAAAGAATCTGATGAATGCAGTCGTGCTGACGGTGAAGGCGTCCTATGTCGCATCGACAAAGTATCCTCGTCAAGGAACTGTTTCGGTAAGCTTCCCTACTTCGTTAGTTCCTATCGTCGTCGGGGATTTGGCAAGTTTTAACTGGAGGTGAATGCATTTCGACACGATTTGAATGACGTGTTGAGTATGTTGTAGGAAAGTGCGTGAGACACTCGTCCTCAACGTTTCGCGCAGATTAATTCTACATGCAAATATAAGGGCACAATCTCTTCGTATGGGCATTCCTTTATTTGTTTCAGCACAATAGGAAGTGACAGAGTCAGGCTTTGACAGACTTGATCCATCGCAGTTCTATTTTCCTATCACGTCAACATATTCCATTCTTTACGGGGTGAACCTGGTACTCGTCGATATAGTTATTTCATGCCTTCTCTCTATAGCTCATAGTCGGTCTGTCTCGTTCTCTCTGCTTTAAAATCACAAGGTTTAGACGTAGTATATAGTATGTGTCCTATATCTACTCTGTGGACTCTAAAAGCAGTCGATATGTGACCGTTGTAGTGTTGTAACGACACTTTTCTCTGTTTAATTCACTCTCGTTATATGTACTGGCGTCCATCTAATTTTCATACTTAACAACAATCATAATATCTGTTCGTGATACTCACAGCAAACCAGATTGACTTTTTCTTGAACTCACGGCAATATAGCGTAAGAAACAATCAGTCATAAATGCAACGAGGGACTGACACATATGCGAGTTGGCAATAATTAAAACCGTCAACGAGAAGATTGGCTCGTGTATTCTTGTTTGATGCTTACACGTGGTGGTTGAGTGATTGTAAATAACGTTCAACTTTTTGGCTCAATTAATATACTGTGTATTGCCACTGTGTATATTGAAAGTTAACTAATTATTTAGAGTTGACACAAGGCGACAACACTGCGAAAACTGTAGTAGTCTTTTTGAATGTGATATTTCAATGTCAGTTGAATGTCTGTTGAGCAAGAAAATGTGATATAACGCTTACGTGTTTTGCACATCATGACGACGACACCACGAATGGTATTTTAATGCTAACGTTGCGTGTATTTTCTTGTGATTTTAGTTGCCGATTGTCGTCTGGAAGATGAAAGCCCCGGAGAAGAAGCCACTGGTGAGGCGAGAGAAGCCGGAAGAGGTGCGCGCCAAGGTGAGACGAGGATCTCAGAAGAAGCCTCAGAATCCGATCCAAGCTCTGAGTGAGTTCCAAAGCCCTGCGGAAGCGGTTTGAGGTTATGTCGATGCACTAGGAGGTAAAGAGTAGGGAAGAGTTTCGGGTACTTAATCATAGCGATTCACATCTAGAACCGTTATGCTCGTATAGTCACGGAAATGTCGGATAGGCGGTGTATCACTTTCAATGGAAACTACGTCAAATATATGTATGGTCGTTGAGTTAATTTTGTTTTTGAATTGACTAAAACCACACACGGTTTATGTAGATGCTTCTCATTTTTAGGCGAACTTGGTCGAAGCAATAAAGAAAAAAATTTCAATTCTCAACTCAATTCAGAACTGAATCCAAGAAAATTGTGAGTTGTTGGGGAGGAAAAGTAGAGCTGGTTGCTATCCTACCCCTATACAGTAGATCCGAAAAGTAATTTTTAACAGCATTTAGTGTAGGATTGGCATGCTTTTTATCGGTAGGTAGACATAAGCACCGGCGAAATCATGGCTACTGCTAAAAACAGTAATTACCATTCCAGACGTAAGTATTTAATTCACTGTGGAATTAGTAGCGAAAAAATACTATATTATTACATGTATTGTACACGTCGTAAGAGGAGGCATAGTATACATATACACGAGGCATTTTTAAGTACGTTCTAAAGAACGGCATCTCAAGCACACTTGATGGTCAGTACAGGTGGTCTACTGGTTAAAATCAACTTTATTTTTAGGAGTATTATAAATTTCCTTGACATGTGTGTCTACAACTGAAAAAGAAATATTATTCCATAACATGTCGCGTAAACGTCAGCGTTCTCTTTTTACCCGAAGAGGAGGATGCAGAATATTACGCACACTTTAAGAGAGGATATTACGATACTATATTATGAATTATGTAAAGTGCAAATTTTATAAACTTCCATTACCTTCTTTGAACAAACATATATATCATTGTAGGGTTATTTAGCATGATTAAATGTTTATATCGATATATATGTACAAGAAATATTATATTTCATCATAAAGCAAAAATATATTTAATTGAGTACCAGGTAATTTCAAAGAGTTTCCATATTACGAGTTGAGTTTCGTTCGATGAGGCAGAGAAAAGAGACAGATTTATTGAAAGAAAGCACACACAGGTTTCTATTTAATACACTTAATACGCACGTATAACACGAGTAATATTAATGTTGTATTGCATCCATTCTCTTCACAGAGAGAGAATGATAAACCTTTTAAACCGTAAGGCAGATTGTTTTTTGCAAATAGTCATTATACTTGGAGTAGATTGCAAAATTTGCTGTGTAACCTTGTGAGGTTTCTAGGGTGAGCTTGCGGTAGGGATTAGTAGGGAGAATGGATGAAGGATGCAGGAATGTATGAAATGCTCGCTATTTCTGAAAAATATATTTGTAGAGTAGCCATAAAGGCTGTTTTAACGTACTGTACCAGTTAGCCTTCGGATAGTTTGTACAAATACAGATTACACAACTTGTCCTCTCTTTATGTTCGTCATCAAATCTATTTTTAGTAATTTATTATTTACGAATTGTTTTATGGTATTATTTTATTATACATTTCTTTGAGAAAATATAAGCTCTTCTGGTTCTTGAAGCTTGATTTTATTTTATTTTTGACATTTCATTGCTTGCTGTGTGTGTAGTGGCGAGATATTAAATATAGTATGAGATTTTCCGTATAATATTGGGAGACTGTTTTAGATCCTGCTGATCTTTGTAGTGACGTAAATAAAGAAGAAAAGTATTTAATGAAATATGAAGAATATTAAGCTCTTCTTACATAAATTTTATTGTCTCAAGTAATGCTTATCATGGATGAAATATGGAAATGGAATGGAGAGATTTCCATTAATCGGTCATTGCGATCATCGATCTCGGCTTCACTTCTTCTGCTGATTTTGAGATGAGCAAAAATCCAGTGGGACTTTTTTCAAACCTGTTGACGAATTTGGTTCGAAGTATAGAATTCATAGAACTGTCGAAAAACTTCAAGTATCAGCCAACCTATTGCAGTTGTTTGCATTTATGGCCTTACCTTCAACACAAGTTGTGGCACAGTCAAAGGCGCAACTGTTGAGGTACACTGCCCCATTGTTGGCGCAGATGTAGTCCACCTCTGTTGTGCACTCACAAGTTGGGCACCTGTTCGGAACTTGTTGCCTACCTGGAGCGTTTGAATCTGGAAACTTTATAGTTGACGAAGGGGTAGCCTTTTGCTGTGTGCTGGTGTTGACCTGGGGTTGCGGACTACTTGGTTGTTGTAGCTGTTGCTCCGTCAGAGGTGGGAGTGATCCACCAAGTGTAAATTCCTCCGCTGGATTTCCTTGCCCCGTGGTTGGAAGGAAGGAAGTTGGTTTAAAATCTGTTTGAGGTTCCGTTTGCAATGTGGACGGGTCATCAATTGGTCGCTCGGGAGGAATCTCTATTGGTGGGAGGAGTGGAAACTCGGTTGTCGTTGTTTGAGGGGATGATGATGGAGGATTGTTTCGTACTGGGGGTAAGTTTCCTGGTCTGGGCGGTGGGACCAAATCTCTCGGAGGTGAGTTCACATTGCTGCTACTTCTCGGCGGTGGTTGATTCTGGGGCGGAGGATTGCGCGCAGGTGGACTCAGCGGAGGTGCTCTTGGCCGTAAAGTAGGGAAGGCGGCTGAAAGCTCTGGAGGTGGGCGCAAGTCGTCTGCTGGAACGGCTGGCAGAGGTCTGGACTCACCTCCTTGCCGCTTGTTTGCTTGTATTCCGAAGCAAATTTGTGGAAGCGTCAGCGAGATGGTGAGAACCAGCAAAATTATCGCCCTCCGTAGTTCCATGTTTGCGACAAGAGAACGAATGTTAACACTCTGGATTTCTTCGGAACCTCTGCACAAGCGAATTTGATTGCCTTTTAGACAACAATTGCGGCCACCTTAAAATCACTCTGAATGGAGCGGACGATGCTTGTTGGTCCTCGACATAAAATGGTTGACTGAAGAGGCTGAAATTTGCGAGTCAAGTACACAGCTAGTTTCATTTTGTACTTTTGCTTTCACTTCCTTCTTAAGCTCTCTACAAAACGTTCATTTTGAAGTTTTCTTGAGTCATTCCTGATTCCGTAATGATGCCAACTATAATACAGACATTCACTTTACAAGCTCGCCTCGCATTCTGCTTGGTGGTGGGAGGATTAAAACCGTTTGAGCAAACACTCCTGTGACGATTATGTCTACAAACTAAACAAGCCAACTAACCAAAATATTTGCGTACAAATTAATAGATATTTCGAAACCACGCAATCTAAAAGTTCAACAAGGAAGGAGAAGGCGACAACTGTATGACATCAGCAGAAAGAATTATTGTGTATGTTGAACAAATAATGAAGTTTTTTAAAACTTCTCATTTTCCGCACACATCTGCAGAGGCCGAAACAATGCATTTTTTTCTACATAATTATACCTCTTGCTCTGTTGTGAACACAAAAAATTGTGCCGAAAACGACTTTTGCTGAGCTTTAGAGTAACGGTGAGAATGAAGCTGTACGCAGATTGACTTCTGCATTCATTATCATAAATGGCATTTGGAATACGAATGCTTGTACGTGCAATACAGTTACAACAAGGTTTATATGACTGGTGGGCTACTAGAGTAAAATACACGAGTCCTTCACCGTTTCACTTTTTCGATCTGACTTGGTGTTTTCAAGAGAAAGCTATCAGAATTAATTCACGTTGTCGCAATATTATACCATCCATATCACCATGCCCTGCTATGCATGATATTGTTCTGACATGGTGATATAGGTTGTCAGTTTAACTCATTTGATGGTAGGTATGCGTTTCATGAGTCATGACTCTCACTGGTGAATGGTGATGAATGAATTCGAGATTAGTGTTCAGTACAATTCCTGTAACTTTTAGTTAACCTGATCGATGACATCACAAAACCATTGCGTTGAATCGTTTGTTGAGACTCGATTTTTTACGCAATATTTGGTTACTTTGTTGTACAACGTACATATTTGAGAATATTTGCGACATCTATAAACCAATGGTTTTTGGATAGCAGTACACTGAATATTGCGATTAGTGTTATATAAATTTAGCCAGTTTCAGATGCGAAGATGGAAGAGAAAATTTCATTTTTAGTAATATGACTGTGAAAGTACATTTATTTATAATACCTCATCGTATCAATGTAGTAAAATGATTTTCTCTTACTCCTATTGTTTACAGCAAAAATAAGCTGGATTGCCTCATAATTTTATTCTCTGATTAGGCACATGTACTTGTAAATCACAAGTACTTACAATTAATCAAACCAGATTTCAGCGCAGTAATTACCAAATTAAAAACAGGAGAGAAGAAAAACAGGATGATATCATATAATTTATAATTAACTAAAAAGTACATTAAAGGGTGTTCGAGTATTTAAGCAGTTTTTGCTGTGGTATGCTACGGCATTGCTTGCTTATATTAGAAATAGTGGAAAAAATAAGGCAAAAAACGTAGAAATACATTTGTTTTTGCAGATTCGAAAGCAGCGTCTTCAAGATTATCAGTTTTTTTCAGTTTGTCACGCCGTCGCGCAAAGACGAGGACGCTTACTATTGAAATGTTGTAAACACGTGCAGGTTTCTACTATTATTTTTTTTCTTCTAAGTTCAAATTCAAGACGACACAGTACTTTTGTGAATGAAGGGAAACACAGAATTTTATACACAATACAATCAGCAAATAGTAGACAACTTATCTATGTAAAATCACATCCTAGGCGCTCCTAGTTTGAGCGCCGAAGACTTAAAATCGGCTAACCCCACCAGTATCCTAAATTTCATTAGGATGTCTGGCCGACTGAGCCTGGGTCGTAGGGGAAGCAGACAGGCGTCACAGTAATTGCAAGAATAGCAGGTATATAAGAAAGGAAAGAGCCCGTAATAATCCCACCTTGAGGACCGAGCGGCGGAGATGACAGCTTTCATCCGTTATCTCCACTCCAAATATAGATGTATATATATATATATATATATATATATATGTAAAGGAATACAACCTGTCCATCGGAAGTACAGCGCTTTCGATAAATGTAGGGATGAGATACTGCTCAAAAACAGCTCGCCGAGCGTGATGCCGAGGACTGCGAAGAAACATTACCTGGACAAAAATCGACCGTGCAAAGAGCATCTTTTATCACACTCAACCTTTGCAAAAACCCCAGTTTTGTTTTTTAAATATTTTTGCACCATGAGATTCAGCATCACTCAAAGGCTATAGATTGCCAATTGAAAAATTTAAAAAAAAATTTGCAGTTCATGTAATAATTAAAAAACACTATTTTAACATATTGTATAATTACTCAAAAACAAATAATTAAAATGAGCTGAAACTTTACACA
>JAHZMW010003410.1:0-12874 GCA_027743745.1 Alloscopus bannaensis | reverse complement strand
TCTCGTAACCCAAATACTTGACAGAGTCACTCCAGCAAAGTGTTTTACCACAAAAACGAATAAGCGGTCTGCTGCTGTCCATGTACCTGGGAATGAAGGCTTGTAAGGCAGTCTTCGCAGCATTAAATGTTATGTTGTGTGTACTAGCATACTCTTCACAGATGGCAAGAAGATTTTTCATAGAGGATATGCTCGTTGTCATCAGTACGATGTCATCTGCGTACATGAGGTGGTTGCAGATTAAGGGACCTATCCTGCAGCCAAGACCTGAAGCCTGCAGGGCCTCAGATAATGAGAAGGTGTACTGGAGGAAAAACTCACTGGAACAAATTCCTCCCTGCCTCACCCCCTTGTTCACATTGAAGGGCGAAGACAGTATACCTTTCCAAAGACACGAAAACTGCTGATTACGGAACCAGTACTTGAGTAGCCTAAGCGTTTCCGAGCCAAACCCTTTATCACAAAGTTTGTCCAGAAGCTTCGTGTGATCGACGTTGTCAAAGGCGGCGGTGGCATCCAGGTAGCAGGCATACATAGGTGTACCCCTTCGCAGATAGTTGTGTGCGACTTGTCGTAAGGTAAATATTGCCGCCTCTGTCCCAACTCCTTTCTTGTACCCAAATTGCGACGGATGTGATGTTAGGTTGGCGTTGTGTTTTTCAAGTATGACCATTTCCAACACTTTTGACAGTATACTTGCCAATGCAATGGGCCTGTAGCTTTTAACAAGTGAGTTGTCCATATTGGCCTTCTTTAAAATAGGAACCAAGGTCACTTTCATCAAAACCTCCGGAAGAAACGCATGAGCAAGGCAGGCATTAAAGAGTTTTGCGATGACCACATTAATTTCTGGTGCCGCAAACTTCAGAGATTCAGCAGTTAGCTGGTCAGGTCCAGCAGCCTTTCCATTTTTAAGTCGCTTTATGCTTTCATTAATGTTGCAAGCACTAACACGAAATGATTTCACAGTTGAACATTTGCATGCGGTAAAATCATGACTTGCACTAGATTCGCAATGAAACGACGCTTCGTAATGCTTTCTCCACATTTCACAAATATTTTTGTCTCCCAGTGCACCGCCAACGCTTTTAACTGCCGCACTGCTAACTTTGTCATACTTTTTCACGTGTTCCCAAAATTTTACAAAGTTTTTGCTATTATATGACGTGGCTAGCTGATTGTCCAGTATCTTTTGTTTTGTGCGTCGAAGAGATTTGAGAGCTTTTTTGAAAGCCTTTCGTTGGCGCTGCATTGTCTCCAACAAATCGTGGTCTTTTCGTTGAGATAAAAGCCAGCAGAGATACGTATTTCTGTAGGCGTCATATTTTTCTTTAACTAGATTGTTCCATCCTGGCAAGGAATACTTCTCGGATTGTGAGGTACATTTTAATTGCATGTGCGCTGTGTAGTTCTCTGATTCCTTTAAGGCTGCTACGATTTTGTCACAGAGCTGATGTGTGGATTCAATGCAATGTGCGCTAGTGCAGCCGGTTTCAAAGCAAAGTTCCGTGCTAGCGAGCAATCCTAACTTTCTTGCAGTTAAAGAACTGTACACGTTTTTTTGGTGTGGGGTGAGCTTTCTCCAGTTGAGTTTCAGAGGCCGTGGTAAAGTAGGAATATCATTGCCATGATGTTTGTATTCAGCTATGTCAAATTCCATTAATATTGGAGTGTGATCACTTGGAGTCACAACAAAGGGCATTGTCACTTTGGGATTTTTGGCGAGCATGTTTTGCGTAACGATTACATGATCCACCCAGCTTTTCGCATAGTTAGCCTTACTGCAAAATGTAAAGGTGTCACCGGAGAGTTGTTGAAGATCAACGAGGGTGCACAGGTTGTCATCACAAAGTTGCACTAACTCATTAAAGTTTGGGTGATGAGGTGAGATGTTGAAGTCACCGATGATGATAACATTGCCATTGTAGGAACTAATCAGACTATCTAGTTTGCCAAAATACTGTGCAAAGAGAGTCTCATTGGATTTATTGTTGACTGGTAAGTACACATTTACTATTAGCGTGCCAACACCGTCACTGGTTTCGAGTTCCACTGCGAGAAGTCTGCTGTCATTTGTAGTGTAGTGCTTAATAGAACTTTGAAACTTTGAAGTTTTGTATAAGAAAGCCAACCCTCCATACGGGCGACCGATAAGTTTCTTAGATGGGTCCATGGCAGATGACGAAATGACTTCATATTCACTAGAGATTCGTAAATGTTTATCTTCAAAATCATATAGCCAAGTTTCTTGTAGGGCTATTATATCAAATCTGGATATACAGGCATTGAGCCAAGTGGCATTGGTTTTTATGCCCTGGCAGTTCCATGATAGGATACTAGTCATCAGGTTGATTATGGTTAACAATTGCGGCAGCACTTGTGCTCAATGAACGAGTTGAGTGAAAAAATTTTCTAACAAGTAGTCCCGTTGGCCAGTGCTCGGATTTGAGTATTTCAGTTTCGTCTTTGTCGGTAAGTAGTATGTCAATGCGGAAGGACGCATATCTTTCAAACTTGGGTTTCAGTTGGATGACCTTTTCCACCGGCCATTGTTTAACAGTTGTTACATATTCTTTTATATCGTCTGTTGTTGTGGACATGTCACAGCGTGACAGGAAGACGGATGCTACTTTCTTGATTGCTTTAATGGCAGTACTTTGAGAAGACCCCACTATTTGCGGCTTTTTGGGCCGTCTACGGTTGACAGTTGTCCACTCGTTAGACCTTTTTCCACCCATTGTAATCGGATTGCGCTTGTCTGATGGACTAAGCTGCGATAGTTTGATGGGCTGCGGAGCATGTTTCGTTGCTGAGGTAGAAGGGGCATCAAATAGTTGTCTTCTTCTAGTAGAGTCATGCCAGACAGAGTTTATTGATTTATCAGTGACAATAGGCTCATTAATCGCCACAGATCGGCCAAAAGCAACTTGCTGAAGTGCAGACTCGGTTGAGCATTTGATGTCGTTTGTGGAGGTGGTGACCTGCTCCACCAGCTTGCTGACGGATTTAATGGTGTTGCTGCATAACGATTCAAGTTCATCAAATCGCTTCTGCAGTGTTGACATTTCAGATCTGAGCTGTATTTCGTCATCTATTGTTGTTGGCAGAATGTACACACGAGTAACGTCTGCTGCAACAAATAAAACTTGTTTTCCTTGCCAATCAACAGTTATCATGGTTTTGAGTAGTTCCTCTATGTCTTTCTGCTTAGCAGACGTTCTCGCAGATCGCTTTCCTAAGGCACATCCAGCACTGATCAGTGCTTCGCGTGCATCAAGAATCTCTTTGTCACTATAAAACTTTGCAAAAAACAGTGCAGTATCTTCAGCAGACTTTCCTGTATCAAGTGCATGTTTAGCGCTCGTGAGAAGTTCAGATACTTTCAGCTGTATCTGATGAGGCGGGGTATTAGACCCCATTGTGCTTGGTATCCTAGCTATGCATACACTCACAAGTATTGTCAGCACCAGAAACAATGTCAAAATCGTCGTGTCACTCGCTGATAAAATCAGTATAATAACACTGAAAAATGTCAGTTTAATGGAATCTTCCCGGCTAATCAGCACCATCGGATTTTTGTCTATACATTGAACTATTTCACAATTTTTACAAACTTCAAATAACTGGTCGAAAATATTTAAAAGAAAAGCAATCGTTCAGTCTCCACGATACACGTCCGTACTCGAGGTCTCTCTCTCAACCACTACATATAAGTAACGTCCTAGCTCCAAAACAAAGACGAGAAATGATGATTTTGAAGTTCTCAAAATTTCGTTCAGTTCCCATTTTTTTGGAGTAAGCATGCGACTAGAAAACACTTATAAATAATATGTGATCACCAGGCCGTTATAACATGCACACTATCACAATTTGTGATCCATCATTCAACAAAACCCGGATCGGGAGGCAGGGGGTAGTCTGACAAAGTGAACCTCGGAAAATGCGAAGCGAAGAGGGTGGCGGAAACGTCAGAAAAAATATATAATCTCTCGCTTTCTCCTTACCTCCTTTCGAACACGGTTGACCGGAATTTCATCTTGATCTCACTATCGTATCCAACAGCTACAATCTTGCCAGCACTGAAATATGCATGAACAGAGAGGTAGAGAGATGCAAGAAAAAAAGCACGGACTCTTCCCAGATTTTTTCTTTCTGTCTTTCACCGAAACTTTACGGCTTACATTTTCTTTTACGGGACAACGAGATTCACGAGGCCTCGCAGTACATTCTCGGTCTACTCTCTCTCTCACTCTCCAGACAAATATACGGAAAAGCTAACAGAAGACAACAGACAATGGAACGTATGGTTCATGTGCTGTGGTATGTCAAAGTTGATGTTACCGCTTAATTCAACCTGCTGAAAAACTTACAAAGGCATTTCCACAAGTTGCTCAAACAGGTTCTACCAACAGCAATAAATTAAATTAAGTACGCCATTTAGGGTGATAATGCAGGAATACGTTACTCCAGCAATGCATATGCCAGTGGTACTATCTGAGGGAAAGTATTGGTTGCTCTAAAAATTTATGTAGTTCCTATTTAATCCTAGCTTCAAACTTAAGTGTGTTTATAATAAACCCTATTTAAACCTGCTCAACTCACCAAATATACATTATATTTTGCATCGCATGTGCTTACACAGGAACGAAATGTAACACTATAACATCAAGTTGCTAAAATAAAGTACAATGTACAAGCAGTTGAATTCCTTGGAGCAACTTCTGTGAACGCCATCTTATGTTATTCAGTGGTAACGTTGATTTTGACATTTTCCACTACCCAGCTAATAGTTTCCATTGTTCAGTGAACCTTGGGAACCTCGTAGTCGAGAATACGTATTCATATGGACGATTTGATTGGACAGGTCGGGGAGTAGAGAGACGGGAAGAAGAAGAAGAAATAAAGCCGATCAAAACAAAGCGGAAAACGACTCCCAGTTGGGCTTGTTTGCGTCCGAACATGGCATCTCATGGCGGCACAACATATAGTAACAGAAATGGGACAGGCGGAAAGTGTGTTTGGCTATCACCCACCATGAAAAGTGCAGCAAGAAATTGTAGTGGTAATGATGTTGAAAAGAGAGCTGGATGCACTCCGACATAATCCAGCAGGAATCGCCGCGATTATCACTGAGTTATATTGTCATTCACTGGTATACGGACTGGGGAAGAAAGACAACATCCAGAATGAACGCTGAAGTTTGCAATCGGACTTTGTAAATTTTGATACAGCAAACGGACTGAATTTTTTATGTTTAAAATCTATTCACGAATTCTCAAGGTTTCCACCGACGTCAGTCAGAGAGAGAGAGAGGCTATTTTTCGTTTTCAAAAAGGGAACTCGTTTCACGCTGATGTACAGTTATAACTACAACTCTTTGCTGCCGTTTTATGATGGGATAAAGGGGTTGAGATATAAGAGTGTAAAAAATGGTAAAAGCGAGAGAAAGAGAGGCTGCGAGATTTTCATGAGAAAGCACACGTGTATTATGTTTTTTGGGGTCCAACCTGTTGACAACAATGGAAAGTCCATCCCCAGGCTTCGCAGTGAGGATTTTGAGAGATTTCATCTGCGCTCCTGTCAAAACCTTTTCTCCACCTGCTGTCACTTGGACAATCTGCCTCGCCGAGTGGACGAGGAGCCTCATCGGCTCAGCGTGGCTGGCATTAGTATGCATCCTCCAAAAATGTATCCTCCACGCGCTCACAAGGTTTTCACTGAAATGCCGCTCTGAGACTCGTGAATCAGTCGTTTCCAAACAAAACAAGCTTCTCAACAGCAAGTAAATCCGTCAACTTTTTGTTTGATTAAAGTTTCCGTGGCGTCAATGAGCTCGATTAGAGGAGTTAGCCAAAAATTTACCAACTTATGATGAAAAACAAAAACTTTTTCTCCGCCGGGTCATAAACGTGTAGACATGCCAAGCGCATGGATTTAAAAAAAACGTCTGAGCGCAGGAAACTGTATTAGTAACAAGAAGACAACAACAAGACTTCCTACTTTTCCTCGATGATTCCTCAGCAGAGTTTAAAATACACTTGAGTCAACTCCACCACAGTCAACGGAAAGTTGTTGGTTATATGAATGAGTTCCTCGACTACTGTTGCTCCTTTTCAACTTTTTTCCTGAGGTTTCGGCACAACTCAACGCATTGATGGCACTGTTTGTAGAAACCACTCGAAAGACTCAAGAAGCACATGCACACCAGCACTCACGCACTCTTCTCACTGAAACTCAATGAAAGACATGGAACCCTCTTGAAATTGGCCTGTAGCTATTTAGAGTGCGATGGAGATTTTAACTAATGACTTTAGTCCTTTGATTGACTACGGAATTGACTAAGGAAATGGAGATGAAAAGGCTGTTGACGCTACTTCTTGTACTGTATATTAATATACTGCTTTATAGCTGCCACAAGTGTTTTAAGTAGAAACAAGTGAATGCATTCAATGGCTAAAAAATGTTTTCCTTTATATCTACCTATCTCGCCTTTTTGCTCTTGACTCTCACCTCACTCCATGTTGAAGAACGTAAAAAATGATATATAAACTTTTCTTAGAGGACGCAAACTTTTCTTCTACACATACTACAAAAATAATATCATCGCTAGGCTCACTGAAACTTTGTGAGAGTGGGAGAGACAGAGTGAGACAAGTCTTTAATAAACTCATGAACAGTCATCGGGCACGTGTATGCGTGTTTCTGTATGCAGAAAGTGAAGAGAAATATAATGTGCAACGAGATGATATAGTGCTGTTACGTAAACGCGACATGTACATGCATTATTAAAGCCTTGACTACTGGGATTGTATGAAATCAGAGGGGTTCGATATTTTAAGGATGTTTTTCTTCCTTCGTCAACTTCCAGTGAGACCAAAGAGCGAAGGAAGATGCATCATGCCAAGACGAGCTTTACAAAGAGGTCTCCGCAAGTATTGCATAGAGATGGAAATCATGCCACCTTTGCGAGCAGCAGAAGACAGCCCTGATAAGGTAAATTAGGGTTGGTGTGTTAACAAGCAAGATTAGTTCAGAGATCATCTCTCTGCGACTATTTAGATAGGAGATCTATGCACAGAAGAGTTTCTACACCTTTTCAAAGATTTACAAATGAGATGCTAGCAGTGAATGCGTGAATCAATCGAGAGTGTTGTCCGCTGCATTGAGAGTCTGGAAAAATCCTGAAGTGGCATGACAGGAAAATGACAAAACCAGCAGTTCCACAGAAGTTGAGCATAGTCCAATTCCTGAATATGCGTGAGCTTGAAGTGATACACGACTCTATACTAGTATTAGATGCAACAAATACACTACACGCACAGTAATACCCACAAATGCAAGGCAACAACGCTGAAAGACGTTTTCCATGGCAGGGAAGTCAAACTAGTGAATTCAAATGCAAGAGGGTTTCGAAATTATTTCAGAAACACAGTTTTGTCCACATAGTACATATCAAGTTCTATTGGTTACATTGATTTTTACCGTCAGCGAAATTTTAATTATGGAAAGAGCCTGACAATCCTTTTTGTATCTGGGTAGGCCAAATACGATAAAATGGTGAAGTCAATTTGAGACAAGACCAAAATGCGCCTGTCACCTGTGGAGGTACAACAGCCTGTGCAGACGCAGTCGCGTGAACTTCTGGCAGTTTCAAAAATAACAATACGAATCATAACCACCAAAATGTCTTCCAAATATTCAATTTTTGCAACAAAATTTAAAATATTTTACCAGGTTTTTTGTTTTGTTTCAAACAATGAAATACTTCAAATTGAAACATTTAGCTTCACTAACAATTAATTTGTTAGTCAACCTGGTGATTTCTTGTTGAAGAAAAATTTGTAAAGAATAGCCGGTTCAGCGTGGTGTGTCGTACGTCCGTCATGCTGCTTTCGGTAGTTTGACGAGTGCTGCAAGTAAAAGGATGAGAAATATCTATGCATGGGAAAGATGTTACGCAATGATGAAACTACTTTGTGGTATACGGTTGACCTTGAATACCTTGTCGATATTTGTGCCAATGAGACTCTATAACTTTCCATTTGACCCTTTGATTTGATAAAGGTTAAATAGCTGGAATTATCATGTGGACTGGTGATGAACACCGACATTGGTCACGTGGTAGTAAATTGTAAATGCAGCAGTTAGAAACAATAAAGCAGTTCGAGCAACTTGACGCTCCTTAATTAACCTTCTAGTGAATCTCTCTACTTTGGAAAGTTTTACGGCTTAAAACCAAATCATGTTTGTACTGTTTGTAGTGCGTAATCTTTATTAAACGACGAAGTAAAAACAACAACCTCTAGTTTACACGTTCCATTCTGTTGCACACATTCAGCCACCTACAATTATATTAACTTTTATTAAAGACTAAATTAGAAGAAATCTTTGAAAAATGCTTTTTTAAATAACGCATTTCAGAAAAACGTTCCTAATATGAACCCATGTTAAATGCTACATGTGAAAGGTAACAAGTGAAAAAAAATCCATACAATTTTAAACTTATAATGTCGTGGATCATTGTTGTCGTGTCGAGTGAAATTGTTGTGGCTTGCTTGAGATTACATTTTTATTGCAGATTTTTTAGACAAACTGCTCGGCATGTCTGTACTTGTATTACAATGGGTAGAGAGATTGAATACGTGAAAGAATAATAGAAAACACTTCTTTGACGTAATGCAACTAGCTGATTATTTAGTCATCAGAGAGAAGTATCACATACTAAAAAGTGTGTTGTGCCTCGGATACGTTCAGAGTAATGACGTATTTCGAACGCATAATTATGCATCGTTGGAAGTAATTAACCGACAAATAATTGAGTTACTTCTCCTGGTCACCGGTCATCGTCGACTCCGACGTTGCTCCTGCATTAGGTGTTGAAGACGTATTTGCAAAACCCCGGACTCTAAGGTCGTAAATGACTTCTTCCACAACCTTGATGTGATACCTGTAGAAACAAAATGGCTTAAAATTACAAATCACACACCAAACTTCACTTTTGCAGCATTTATTAAGCTAACAGAATGACTGAACAGGCGTACTTGAGTCCGTCGTATCGTTTTCTCAAATAGTCATTCTTAAACGTGATGTGATGAAGGCCCATGCTGAGTTGGTTCATGCACTCGTGAATACTGTACACCTTGGCAATGTTGTCACCTTCATAATATGATTACATCATTTAATCTCCCCATCAGTTTTGATGTGACTCAATATATTATTTCGGCTCGAAAAAAAGTCTATACCAAAAGTGATGCAGTTGCGAGACAATCTGGATAACTCAGCAGCCATGTCTAGAAGCCCGACAAGGTATTCTTCAAAGTCCAAAAATACTGAAGCATCATTCTTATCTTGTACAGACGAAACTGGCAATAAACCCAGCACAAAGAAATATATTCACATTAACCCAGGCACGACATGTATGGCACAGAATATTGCGCATTAGTCGGGAACATTACTTCCAATCAAAGCTGCAGTCTCCTTAATAGAGCAGATGGAATTATTCTCTAAATAATTGACAGCGGCCGCAACGAACGACAGTCTTTGGAAAGTTATACGCCAATGATCATTGTACTTGTAGTAATCACCAGTTGGGATCCTCTTCATTAGAGTGGTCATCAAGGAATGAATTTCACCTTCTAAAATGGTTCGAGCCTTTGCCCCGATCGCTTTCACTGAAAAAATGTCACGTGCAAATTCAAAACAATTTGAAGTCCCACGGCATTATATACGACGACAAAATCTCTACACCTAAACTTACAGTTGTCATCAGTCGGCTTCGCGTGCATCCCGAGAATGACAAAGTTTGCCTTTTTTGCCGATTTGTCAATGTCTTTTAGCACTGCTCGTATGCTCTGAGTTTAAAAAAATACAGATGAAAGAATGCACATTTTTGACGCAAGTGGGCCATGATAAACATCCCCCCAGTAAGATCTCCATCGGTGTTACCTCTCGTAATTCAGAGTCATCATCGAGCTCAGTTTGGTACTGCTCCACGGTCTCCCAAACAGTTTCCACAATAATGCTGTCTGCTCGAGGTGGTTCTCCGGGGGTGCTCATGATGTCAAACTTTCAGCTAGTGACGCCTAAAGTTACACGCTAGACCCTTCAGTTTATAGCTCGCAAGTCTAATCTGAAAGAAAATAAACAGAATTCATTTAGTACGGAACCTAAGTTTAAAGTAAAGTCATAAGTTTAAAATTCACTTCATTAAATATGCAATGAATTATTTCTACCTCTCAGGAATATCCGGTCTAGAGCGAATTACTTCTAGTTCCAGGGACTTACAAACAACGGAAGGAAGACAACTTGTTATCCACTTTAGGAGCTGTCCAAGCTTTTGTTAACTTGCTTAAAGATGATCCGTCACTCACAACGCGAATTGTACATGTCCAAAGTCCGCACACTACTCTTTCAAATGTTCTTCAAAAATTTCTTCCGACAAGTGCAACGCAGTTGGTCTCGAAGTGTTCACACTTGAACTTCAATGTTCTCCATGGCGCCAGTCAATATGAACAGAGTCAACTCCATTCCACGAAAGAACACAATGTTCCGCTGCCACACACACTATCGTTTCTCATAGAGCTAAGCATGTAAGCTTCTCTGCATCGTCTCGGAACAAAGTCGACTACGGAGTGCGTCCTTTATTGAGGAGTATGCAAGCAACAATACAATGATACTGACTTTGTCTTCCATATGCTAATTTATTAATTAAATTGCATCCATTTATCATGCTCTGGAATCTAGATTATTTTACATAAATTCGAGTTGGTAAGACTAGTCAAGGAGCGTTACTGATGTTTTAACGTTAAATGTTAAAACGAAACCCCTCTGTTAAATGCTAATCATTGCAATGAGTGATAAGCAAATTTTCGTAGATCTTTAACATGTATAAAGCATCTAGGGACAGCCATGTACTTGTGTGTGCTACAAAGAAATTTTACTGATTCGACGCCGTCAAATGTAACATGGATCAATTGCTCAAATCAGATATGCAACGTGTTAATTTTTTCTATATAAAAATGCGGGAGGTTTGCATATTTCCATCATGCACTAACTCCACTATTCCCGTGATTCGTACAGCTTCCGTGTATTAAGTGATCGTCAGTTTTTGAAATAACGGAGAGGCCAGACAAGCAAAATTTAGAATTGTTATACCCTTGGGTTTGAAAAAGTGCATGCAACCTGTCACTGGCAGGTGACAAAATAGTAAAAACTCAACATTGTATTTACGGGACCCAGCCGAGTTGAGCGGGTGTTTATTACGTTTATTTAAAAACAGCCACGCCGAAACTGGTGTTGTAGCTCTACGTAATTTTTGCTGAACAGCTCTGAATGTGAGAGCGGTCTGTCGCATTTTGTCTCCATTGTTCAGGCGAGCATGATGTGACGACAAGTGCTTCTGGGTTTTGGCATTCTCAGAGAGCATTTAAGATAGTTCCACAATCAGTTTCTTTTCCAAATTATAATTAGGTGTGCCTTGTTGAACAAAGTGACACGATCAAAGGAGCAGAGAGAAAGAGAGAGAAACCGCATCCCATCCAGGAGTTAAATTAAGGGTGAGCTCAGCCATTCAATTATTTAATTAGTTGATTATTATATTATTTAGTGTGCTCCAGTAAAGCTTTACACATTTATGCTTTCTATTTCTTGCTACTCAAGAACTTTTCACGGTTCAAAGAACTTGTGGAAGGGTAATCTCTAGATACATATCTCCATGTTATTTATCTGTTAGTATTTCGGTGGAAAATTATTCTAATGAGTATCAACTCTCAATTTTGATTGACTTCAATACCGAGCATTCACTTCAAAAATAAACCGTTAGACTCAAAGAACATGACCACGTATCTAGTACCAAAAAGTCAAAGCATGAGATTACAGGCCAATTTATGGCATGCACAAGCAATTTTTAAGAACCAAGTATAATGTAGAGCATTAATTAATTAGGAAAGAATTCATTTGGCATTTTTAGGGAACAAGTTGCCCGGTATTATTAGAGTAATTTCATAACTGACTATTCATATACGTGTCCAACTATCACATTGGTTCAGTACATACAATTATCATGTAATACAAAATGCCAATGTATGCAAATTTTTAACAGCTCTTTTTTCTTTTCCCTGATTGTGCACTCTTCCGCTGACTCACGTCAGCAAAAACAGCGTCGACGATTCTTGGGAACGTGACATCACCCCATTATTCCAATCATATTCTCAGAATTTTTGGGCATTTGACAGGTGCTTTCGAACTACTGTCAGTGCGGCGGACAAGGAATGCATGAATAATGGAGCTCTGAGAGGAGCCTCAGAAGCAAACCTTTTTCCATGCGTTTTCCACACATTTTCATTGTACATCATTCTTATATTCATAGGCTTACAACTGACTCCTTAGTTTCTCGTGGTCATGAGCCACAAAAGGGCCACTTTACACTATCGCTACAGTAAACGACCCCCTACACACACCAAAGCACATCTATGCACATCTAAGCCCTCAGTTCAACTGTATTTACCAGCGACTTATGCATTATGTAGCTTTGTTGGATTCCAAATGTTTCTGGCAGACACATGGCAACGATTCGACAAGAATGGGTAAGCGCAATAGTTTTCTCCTAAAGCATAAAAGGATTTGAAGGGAGGAGTGGCTTCACTCAATTGTGAGCATGGTTCCTTTCCCATCCATGAATCTCATTGCGCGACCCCCATCATGTGCAGAGTTGGACTGAAAAAACAGTCTAGTGAACTCATGAGAATCCATTTCTCAATGTATTATGAATACCTTAAACATATCAAATGTTAACCTCACCATTCAGCAACTAATGTGGACAACTGTGTGAGGGAAGAACTTTAAACATGTTCTATCTTTCTGAGCCTAATTCTTA